>JANHQD010001705.1:0-23041 GCA_024721195.1 Marasmius sp. AFHP31 | reverse complement strand
CCGTCCCACTCGACAAACCGACGAGCCATCCTTAGTCGCATCCCAGTGGCTTTGAGGTAGAACCACTCATGAGCAAGAGTTCCCAAGTCACTCGGCAGGGGATCGCTAGACTGCGACTGGATACCGTTCGAGGATGAGGTTTGCGCAGATACGTCAGCCGCTATCTTTACCAAGACTTCTCGAAAAAAGTTTCGCCGTGACCGGGCTTGTCTGGAGGAAAGCTAGAAGGTGGGCTGCCTGCCAGAGAGGCCTCGTGGTCGTGGAGGCTCCCAGTCGATAATGCACGTCTAGATGAACGGATATGGGTAAGCAGGCCCAGAGACATTCAGACTACCTGAACTTACTATTTTGGTAGGGTCTGGTTCATCGACGAAGACGTTTTCCAAACTTGGGTCATGACATTCGAGGCCAAACTCCTCTCCAGTCCCTTCTCGCTTCTTGAGACACGGGTTAGCTTCAAAGTTCTTGCTCCTCAGCTCTGCCTCGAGCCGGTCCATGAACGCCAGCCACCTTTCCGCCTCCTTGACACATTCCTCCCTCGTCATGTTCACGGCTTCGGAATCGGAGGAGCACCACCGACACCCAGTGATTAGAAAAGACGTCGAATGTATTGTACTCGCGATCTGGCTTGGGGTCAACTTGATCCGGGCTCCAGGTGCGTTTTCCATCGACCTTCTATGGATTACTTCATCGATCTTGCCTTTGCAGCACCCATTCGGCACATAACATATCTGACAGTCGTTGGATTCGAGGCCATTCACTCCGCCGTGCTCGTGCTTCGCTCTGCCTATCCCAAGGTAAGGATACGAGGGCGGCGAAACGAGTGGTCTGGAGTCTTGATTCTGAGCAATTGATGTAAGGTGAACCTGGACTCCGGGATAGCGGAAGGGTAATTGAGTGTAGGCCAGCATAAGACGAAAGAACACGACATACGAGAATTGTACACGGACCTGTGAGGCCGATATTCTTGAGGATATCCGGGACGTTCATTCGAGAGGACTCCCTCTGAGGCTGTCGGGTTGGTTTGACGACGGTAATCGTTGTGTTCCAAATGCATTCGGTTGATCAAGCCTTCATCGATATCGTTCTCTTCCTCGAGCTATCCAAGATTGGGGAGGTAGTGAGTGACTTGACTGGAAACGGGGAAGAGGTTTGACTACCATATTGCGGGTGTCATCGTGGGGAGAAAGGAAGAGTTCGCGTCGTTGAATAAGCGCTCGTGCAGTCCCCATCAACCCGACGACCAAAGACCAGTTTGGACGAAACATGTCCTCTCCCATCGATGGACGGCCCAGGCCCACGGGCGTACAGACAATTACTGTGAACGTTAGATAATCCCATGACAGAGTGGGCGATTCTCACGAGATTTTCGACCACCCGTCCCCTCGTAGTCGTCTTCACCCAATTCACCCACCTTCCTCCGTCGAGATGTTTTATCGATTGATGACCTCAGTCGCTACAGGTCGAAACCATCCACTATATCCCCAAAAACATCGTCATAATCTCCAACTCGGACCGTCATCAACAAACAAAGCCAATCCACATTCCATTCCCTCTCTACCATGACGTGAAAAACAAGGCCTTCGCGTCTTCCAGCTAATAAGCTGGTAAAGGCTGGCGTCGACGTGAAAATTCAGCGGGCGGATGAGAGGTGGGTGGAAATGGTATGCGTTAGACATCTTGAATGTTTGTAATAATAGCTCAACTCCGATATTGCCCTCTTCTCATCCCTCGCGGTTGGCTGATATATGGGAGTTGAATTTCTGAATCCTCGTCGGCGACGCCATCTCCGTCCCTGCAGTGATTTCCATGAATGACTGCGCGGAGAATCCTTGACCAGCCCGACAAGTGACTTCGCCCCTCCTCACTATCTGCGCTCACTGCATCCGCGCCATCACAACGTGTTCAACAGCCCCCATCCACCTGGGCAAAGTCGTTTCTTCCTTCCTCTTCTACCTTCCTCCCAGCCTTCACCAGCTTCCCCCCTTCCCCCTTCCCCCCTTCCCCTCTCGATTCTCTGTCTTCCATAATCGTCATCCTTCCATTCGCCAAGCTTCGAAGGCTTCGCAACCAACCATCCCCGAAAGTCCTGCCTGTTTGGCATCCCTCGACGCCCTGGTCATGAGTACAGGCATACACAACTACCAAAGTGGCTCTGGCCTGCAGATCAACAACAACGCTGCCGGCACCCAGAATATCAACTACACAGCTGTTTCCCATCGTAAGTCGCTGGTTTTTCGTTCCCTGTGAACGTAGAGATGACCTCAAACCTGTCACTACAGCATTCAAAACTCTTGTGGATGCAGTCGCGGGTGTCGGAGCTTCACACAACGCGGAGCAGCAGTATGAGCGGGGAGAATGTCTTCCTGGAACCCGCGAGGAAGTCATTAGAATCATATGGGAATGGATCTTGGCCAAAGGAACGGAGCTCCCGATTTGCTGGCTCTCAGGAACTGCAGGTGTAGGGAAAACCGCCATCGCCATAACCATTGCCAAAAAGTGCGAACGAGAAGGCCGTCTGGTCTCCTCATTCTTCTTCTTCCGCTCCGACCCCAGACGAAACAACCCTTCAGCTCTTGTCCACATCATTGCACACGGTCTTGTCGTGAACAATCCGTCGTGCCGAGTTTCAATCAACCAGAGGATTTCGAACGACCCGACGATTTTGGGCGCTCGAATAGAAGAACAGTTCCGGGAACTTGTCATGAAGCCGTGCAGACCCCAGACACTTATTCCGCCCCAGAAATTGTCCCTTCGCCAAGACTCATCCCGGCGCCAGACAAGATCGAAGCGTATACGGAAACCCGTGGGGAAGCGTGCGCTCGCAGAACAAGAAGACCCTGACCAGCAGGGGAGCACCAAGCAAACAGAGATCGCCAATTTGGTCATTATAGACGGCCTAGACGAATGTGGCGACGAGCAGACCCAGAAACGTGTTCTCTCCATGATCCAATCCGCGTTCGACGACTCTCCACACTTCCCTCTACGCCTCCTCATTTGCAGTCGCCCAGAAGCATGGCTCAAGGAAGCGTTCGCCACCAATCGACTCTCTAGACTCTCGAAGTCTATCCTATTGAACGATCAGTTCAGACCTGCCGAAGACATTATGAGGTACTACTGCCACCAATTCCGAGAAATAGTCAACAGCCCCAAGTACGACCAAGTCCCATTCCCGAATCCCTGGCCCACGGAAGAGGTGCTCGAGGCTTTAGTCAACAAATCGTGCAGCCAATTTGTCTACGCGACAACTGTTTCCAGGTTTATAGCACATGCTGATAATGACCCAATGGATCAGCTTCATCTTGTTCTCAAAAGCACTTCGAATAGCCAACCAGGAGCATCACCCTACCAGGAACTCGATGCGCTGTACAACACTGTTCTCTCAGCCAATCCCAACCGTGACAAAGTTCACCCCATAATTGCAGTCATCGTTGTCCTCTCGGACTTGAAAATACCATCTATGAGGTGGCCACTGCCTATGTCTGGGGGTAGGCTAGCACCAACCCCGATACTTATCGAGTTGCTGCTGGGTCTGCCCTCGGGGCAAGTAGCTTTGAGACTGCGGGGAATGCACTCAGTGTTGAATATCCGTGGTCGGGACGATGAGATCAGTGTGCACCACACATCTTTCTGGGAATATCTGCTTGACCAGACTAGGTCGGGTCATTTCCACATCGATATCGACACTCAGAAGTATGTCATCGCGCGACAGTGGCTCCAGAACCTGACGACCGGCAAAGTGCGGAAGTACAGGTACGAAGGTATCCATCCTCTATTCTACTCTCTCGCTAGTACTGAACCTTTTTTTGCGTGCATTGACAGCCCCAGTCAACTCTATTCCGATGGAACCGGGGAATTCTTTATAGGATGGATCAGGCTATGCACGTCGATTCCTAAACCATCTCGGGATCTATTGGATGATCTGTGGAATGTCGACCTTGCCTCCACGTCTGTGAGGATTAAATCTGATCGCTGGGATAACAAATTCAAGGAGCTGATACAATGGGTGGAGAAGTATGTGAGTTTGGACCAACCACTTTCCCCCTTTGCGCCTGCTTTTGTGCTTAGTGTATCTACGACTAGGATGGCCCCGGAATCCGTGAAACTATAGACAAGCAGAAAGCAGCGGAAATCCACTCGAAGGTCGGCAAAAATGCATGTCTCAAACCCGACAGCCATCCATCTTGTGACAATGGCCAAAGTGAGGGCGAAGCTCACAACCGCGAGATGGCCGAGGAAGAGGAGGGTCTAGATCTTGTGGAGGGTCTCATTCACAAGTTCAAGAACCGCCCCGTGTGTTTCCATCTTGTATGCCCCCCGGGTGTTCCTCCACGAAAGGACGTCGTAAATTACATTGTTGGCAGGGCTGTCGGACGTCTATTTATGGTTAAACAGGTTGAGTCGAAGCCCAGTGATGTCGACGATGTGCGCCTCACAGACTGCCGCTGTGATCTCTCTGGAGGGAGCGAGTCGAGCGATCCAGGGCACCTTGCATACCGAGAAGCCTGTAGGCAGGTTGTCAAGGCTTACGTCTCCCTTTTTGAGGAGCTTGCCCAGAGCGGTGCAGAAGACAACAACACCATTGATGACTTGTGCTTTCTCAACATGGTGTACTCATCACTACTCAACCACTGTTGTCTTGATCAGGAGCTGCTTTTGCTCTGCCGGACGTTTTTTGGGCTTGCGAAAGGTTGTTTGAAAATGGGGATCTCTTCTGAGCTAGGAAAGGAAGAAAGGAAGAATATGCTCGGGTGGATTGAGGTGAGTATGATCCTTCTGGGTTCTGATCCTCCCTCATCCTTGTATCGTGCCACAACTGATTGTTCTTCTCTTCGACAGACCTTCCCAGACGAGTTTGCTGAAGAAGGCAAAGCCTTAAAAGCGCAGGTTTGCGCTTTGCCTTGGAAGCAGTGGGCACGAAACTTCGATCCACGGTATCCGGGTGATCTTTCATGGGCTTCAGAAGCCTCGGATAATCAACATGAGTCGTGAAGACTGGTCTATGGAAGGTATGGTGACCAGAAAGTGTACAGAAATTTTGGCGCTGACTCTCCTCCTTTTGCTGTACTAGCAGGCTGACTGTGACCGATCGGCGATAACGACGCGTTTTTCTGGATACCGGCAGGGTGACTTCACCTGACAGTACGACCTGCCTCATCGTTTAGTTTTCTTACACTTGGTGGCGCCGAGGCAAGCTGGGAATAGGAGAACCCCAGCGGATGTCGCCCAATGCCCATCGAGAAGGAGATAGACAACATTGTAATCCTCGATCTTTGCAATTTATAGGCTCCTGCAAACGAATGTGACTCCCAGTGCCTCGTTTCAGTTGCCTCACGAAGACGACGAAAGAGAGCCGCTCACGTTCTTGTCGCCAAATTGTCCAATTGTCATGGTTTAACACGGCTTTGTTCATCTTTGCCAATACTTCCTTTCTGTTCAGCGACCATAACTTGAATTTGATGATCCGCGGCAAAGTGTTTGCGCTAAACTCCCTTTCCTCCCTCGAACAGTCCGAAACTGGGCTCTGATGGATATGGCACCTCCGCTCGTGAGTAGGTCGGGGCCCTACACATCAAGAAGGCGGGCTCAGTGACGAATCCGGATGATCGTTTGGCGCTCAGGTTATCTAGCAATAGCTAGCACTCGAAACCATTCACTTCGCCGTGCTAGTGCCTCGCTTTGCCTATCCTGAGACACGAGGGTGACAAATTGAATGGTCTCGAGTCTGGGCAATCGACGTAGGGTGAAACGTACGAGATAGGCCTTGAGATGGCGGAAGGGCAGATGAATGCAAACCCTATCTCTCCTCAGGTATTGGATGACGGATAAAGGCAGCGCATCAGGAAGCTGGCGTCCGAGGAAGAGGTCCAGTGGAGGCTGAATATGGGGGGTCAGACGACAACGGACGGTTTAAGTGTCCCGAGCTGCAACGTTAGCTCTACGTTCGATGGGTATACCGACATCAACAACGACGGCTAGTTCAGGTCATGCTTCTTACCGCAAAGAAGACTCAACCAATACATATCAATAGCCAGCAGTCGCCTAAGAGGCTGTCATCGTGATTCGGGCGGGAATATTGTCTCGATTGTTCACTACATGTAACGTAGTTGTTTCACAGTAATATTCAATGCAAACGTCAAATGTCGATATCTAGAACAGGAATGAGGCAAATCTAATCTCGAATGATTGGAGTCGACAAACCCAAAAACCGTTCTCTGAGAATCCCGCTCAGGAACGCGAACATTCACTGAGCACACCGCTACTGACAGACAATGCACAAAAGCGACCCAACTCCAATTGACTAGGGATCCGTTTTGCAGTGACACGGGCGTGCTGAGTAACAGCAAGCTAGAGGTGTGATGGAACTCCGATTGACACTACCTCTGACGGCCGGTGAAGGACGAGCCCGCCAACTCCTGCAGGACACTATCAATCCCAACTCCGAATGAGGTGCGAGTTGACATCAAGCCAAACCGCCCCAACGGGTAAGATTTCGGCAGGAGTAGAAAACCCCAGAAACGGAATATGCAGATTTCTGGGTCGAGTGTGCTTCCAGAGAGTCGCTGTACACGCCTGGCGGAAGGAGGGCGTTGGAGACGCTAAATGACACTGGATCGTTCTGGACTCGAAGGACGCTGGAGCGGATGGAAAGACGAAAAGGCTTGTGAGAGAAAGTGGGCCTGGGCCGAGATCCAGTGTGTAGACGTAGAACACAAAGATGGAGATGAACAAGGATCAGTAGAGGAGGGACAATGCAGAGTGAGCAAAGGAGAAGGAAGGGCGGTAAAAAGATCGGAGCTCACGACAGCGGGTTCGAAAGGCTCCATGATACCTGGCCATCATATGTGTCGCAATCTCCCCAAGGCTGAGGCTCACGCCTCTCTGGTTGAGTGGTGCTGAGTTTAGCGACCATCGTCGACTGCCGCGAACGCTTGTACAGTTTGCGTAGTTGCAAACCCTCAAGCCTGCCGAACCGAGAGAACGAGAACAGCGATGTCTGCATGGTTGTCGAGGTCGGGTTTTGATGTAGACAGTTGTTTCAAAACGGCGGGCGAGGTTCTTGCGCGAGCTACGCTATGAGGACATTCGAAGCTGTCATATATCTTTACGAGAACTGCTGCATTAGATGTAAGCCGATATATGTACAGATTCAAGGACGACCTACAGGGGGGGAGCACAGAAAGTGAGCGAGTGTGCGGTGCGTACTACCAAGTCCAAGGCGAGCAGGGAGATAAAAGAAAGATGGTCTAGATTTTGGTCGATCACGTCGTTATCGATATCGTGAGCCTCGTCTTCGTCGCCGTTACGGTGCTTGACGGATTGAGTGATTATAATGCCATACTATGCTGCAGTCCCAGATCGTGAGCATCCTTGAATGGCCTCAATGAGAAGAAAACTCACTCTCTATGCCCGTTGACGTTGAGCGGTCGTAAAGCCGATCCATCGATGCGATTAGTCGTGGTTGTAGTACTCGGCACGGCGGTCGTCGACACTTTTTGCAAGGGAAAGTGTTCTTCGCCGGCCTTCCTGAAGGTTTACGCATATGACGCATATGGCTCTCTTTCTCCGCATCCAAACCCAGCCAAAATCTCGAGAATCGACATCAACCCTTGCTACCACAACATCTTTATGCACCTGCTGGCTACGATCACAAACCGACTCCCGCCTACCGGTAAAGGTGTCTCGGTATGCCTCTTGTCGTCTCCAAAGTTCAAACCACCTCGACCTCTCTGACTTTGTGACGTACACCGGCAGTCTTATCCATGCCAGAGTTTGGGAACTCGCAGTGAAAAAAAAAAAATCGGATCGAGAGATTTTCCATGGAGGGCGAATATGGATTACAAGGCCTTGATGATTATTTGTTCTGGGGCAGCCGGCGGGAAGAAATGAGAATGTGACGTTCCGTGAGCCTGGCTGCAAATTCAGGAGATTAAGGGTGCAGTCGAAAAGTTGGTCCGCTTGTCGGCGCCTCCAAGTTATTTGACGATTGTAGGGGCGGAGCGTTTGAGGTAGTGGGGGGATGATGAGCGCAGACCAATGGAAGACAGGGAAGGAAAAATACCATATACCTTGAAAGTCGCATCTGAACGAGTCTGTAGGTCCAGGGCCAATGGTCTTGAGCATAAACATAGCGTTCATTCGAGAGATCTGGCTCAAAGGCCGTCAGAGCTGGATTGGCGACGTTGATTGTTCTGTTCTCGATATCGATACATCTGGTCGGCCAAGGAAGGACAAAATGACGCCTGGGGTTGTTCAGTTTATATAGCTCGCAATCGGTCTGGAGATACGCCATTTCTTCAGTACAGAACTGGCGAGAGAGAAATGTCCGAAATCAGGTGTTGAGCGGACGTCGTTGAGAACGGAGGCAGAAGTTGTCGTTCAGCGTGGGTGTCAGAGAAAGACTCGCGTCGCATCTAACAATAACTTCGGACCGTCATCATCCAACACGACCACCAAAGCCCATTCACGAGCCTCTAAATATCTCCAAGTCAACCAACCTGCAAAAATACCATTGGTGTGGAAATCGGGTGAATGGACGGATGAGAGGAGGTTGGGATCCTGAACGTTGGATAAACCCATGACAGACTGGGCTATTCTTGGAAGATTTTTGGCCACCCTGACTGGACTTCTTCCCCCCTCGCAGTCGCCTTCCCCCAACTCACCCACCATCCACCTGGGGAAGATGTTTTCCATCCTCTTCCACCTTCCTCCCATCAACTTCCCCTCCGAACTCTAAACGGCACTATCCTCAAACCACCTTCACCCTCCCCCGCCTTCTCCGTCGAGATGTTTTCAGTCACTACAGGTCGAAACCATCTACCATATCCCCAAAAACATCGTTCCTACTTCTTTCCCTCTACGACGCGTCTTGTTCGTTGACAGCCACACTGCTGGTCTGAAGCATGAGCCAAGGTATGCACTCGATCAATTCGTTTACACTACTCTAAACAACGTTTTCCCTCAGAAGTCGACGCTGCTCAGGTTCCCTACTCTTACGACGATGCTAACTTTGGCTGAGACGAAGAAGATGAAGATGGCTACGGGGAGATAACCCGGAAGGATTGCTGGACCGTCATTTCCAGTTTCTTCGAGTAGAAGGGTCTTGTCCGTCGACAACTAGACTCCTTTGACGAATTCGGTCAGAACATGATGCAAGAGCTGGTGGATGAAAACTCAGATCTTGTCCTCGACCAGGCCGAGCAGTTTCCTGGATTCGAGCAGGTGATATTCCATCAGTTTGGACAGATCTACTCTCAAGGTCGACCGTCACAGAGGCAGATGGGCTGGTTGTACTGGTTTTCACCCAAGAGGCCCGGTTGAGGAATCCAACGTACTCCGCACCGCTGTACATCGAGATGAAAAAGAGGGTATCGAGTAGTCATGAGGAAGGCGGTGAGATGGTGTGGAAGACGGAGAATGATAGTGGGGCAGAGGGAACGAAGGTTTGGATGGGAAACGTGTGTGATACTACATGAATGTGCAAGATGTTCTCTTAACAGCGATTCCTCTGCCGCCCAGGTTCCTATCATGTTATGTTCTACCTTCTGCATTCTTCGCGGCCATCAAGACAGGATATAAACAACCCTAACGAGTGTCCCTACGGCTCTGGATACTTCATCGTCAACGGCTCCGGAAAAGTACTCATCGCTCAGGAGCGTATGGCTGCCAATCATGTATATGTATCTGCAAAAGCACAGCCCTCTCCCATCAACTTCCTGGCAGAAATTCGTAGCGCAGTCGAGAAGGGTAGGAAGACCATCGGTCAGTTTTAGGTCGAAATCTTCCATTGCAAACAGGAACTTCTTGTAAGTTCGCGACCTCTTTTACGTCCGCGCAAGTCAAGTGCTTCATGAGCATTTTCAGAAACTTGGGTCGTCTTCCGCTCCCCCGGAGTCATTTCCGACCGTGACATCCTCGAGCACATCTGCTACGACATGCAGGATGTCCAGATGCTAGAGATATCAAAGCCGTGTATAGACGACGGTTTCGCCATTTAGGACCGTGAAGTCGCGCTTGACTTCATCGGTAATCGTGGAACTACGACAGGTAACGCCGTATACGCGCAGGAGATTGGCAGAAGGAGATGTTCCATGGCGAAAGGTTCCGGGTCACAGAAGGCGTATTTCTTTGGATACATGACCCATCGACTCCTCGTAGCTCTGGAAAGACGTGAACTTGACGATCGAGACCATTTCGGAAAGAAGCAATTGGATCTTGCCGGTCCCTTGCTCGCGAATCTGTTCCGGATGTTGTTATGGAAGCTAACGAAGGATGTGTACCGTTACATGCAAAAGTTCATTTCCTCTGGCACACGAGTTTCGTGTTATCTGTCGCTCACTCACTCGTTTTCTTAGTGTGTGGAGACGCACAAGGAGTTCAATCTCATTTTGGCGGTCAAGCACCAAACGATCACGAACGGACTCAGATACTCTCTCGCCACCGGTAACTGGGGCGACCAGAAAAAGTTCATGTCATCCAAGGCCGGTGTATCAACCGATATATCTACGCCTCGACGCTCTCTTATTTGCGTCGGTGTAACACCCTGTTGGGTCGTGGAGGAAAGATCGCAAAGCCGCGTCAGCTGCACAACACTCATTGGGGGATGGTGTGTCTTGCCGAAACGCCCGAAGGACAGGCTTGCGGTCTGGTGAAGAACCTCGCGCTCATGTCGTGTATCTCCGTCGGATCGTACTCTGCCCCCGTGATCGAGTTCTTGGAGGAGTGGGCGTTGGAGTCGTTGGAGGAGAACGTGCATTCGTCGACGGTGTTCGTGAATGGGGTGTGGATGGGTGTTCATCGGGACCCGGCGAATCTGGTGAAGACGATTAAGAAGTTGAGGAGGAAGGATGATATTAGTCCGGAGGTTTCTGTGGTGAGGGATATTCGAGAGAGGGAGTTGAGGTTGTACACGGATGCGGGGAGGGTTTGCAGGCCGTTGTTCATCGTTGAGAATCAGCAGCTGTTGCTTCAGAAGAAGCACGTGCGGTGGATAGCCAACGGGCAGAATGATGAAGGGGCGGAGTATAAGTGGGAGCAGCTGGTGAAGGGAGGGATTGTTGAGCTGTTGGATGCCGAGGAGGAGACTGTTATGATTTCGATGACACCGGAGGATCTGGAGAACTCGCGGTTCTAGAGGGGTGGTACAATTGTTTAAATAAAATATGTCCTGAAATGATCGTTCGGTATTTAAATACTCCCGTCACGATCAATCCACGTAGGCTTGAAAAACATCACAGGTGACCGACTGGAGGCTCTTACGTCGTCTCTCGATGCCCCAGCCGTTGTGCTGTCCGTATACGCTACCCACACGGAGCGCTATCCCGCCCAAACCACCGTACACCGACCGGCAGACCACCAGCCAAACCATGGGGATCCCGGTCGGACTGACCTCGTTTTGACATCCGATCAGCGCCTAAGGATGATGTCACTTCGTCAGGGCAGATCAGACTGGACTGAGATAACGATCGCACGTCGTTATCTCTCAGGCACGCCAATTCGGGCGGTATCTACCGCCGGACCGGACTCCCCGACTAAAATGTGGGTCCCAGCGGGTCCCAGGTTCGCCCAGAGCGAATATATTGCACCGAAAGTCCCAGATTTGCGTGAACAAACCCAAGACGGCGCAAACAGTGGGTTTTTTGACTGTATTCCCACGCCGCTTTGAGATGGCCTTGCAATCGCACGCGTATCGTATCATTAAACTAGTAGTTCTTGTTGTACCGGTAGAATACAACCTACATTCGATTAACAACGACCTATTGAGAGCAAATATCGGCGGGGAACGACCTGCAAACAGTCCCCGACGTCGTGGCGGGCCATGACGACGTAATCGCCGCCGTCGTCACCGGACACGCGCTTCTCGCGCAGCCACCAACCTCTCTGACTCCAACCCCCATCAAGCCTTCCCAGGCAACTTTTCCCCCCTCTTCCCTCCCCCCAGAAACATCCCCAGACCCCTTCCAGGCCCCAAGGACTGTTGGATAGACCCAGGGAACCAAGAAATAGGGCAGGAAAAGGTCATAGGTGAGTTGTTGGTCCATCTGTGAGGGTTTTTGGCCCTGACTGACTGCTTTCCCCCCTGCAGAGCTATCCAGGACCCAATACAAGACCAAAGGAGAGTGGAGGAGGACTGTAGAGCACTATAGAAAGATAAAAGAGGTTACAAGGTGTGTCACAAACCGTTTTTTGAAGGGTTGGGAAACTGATTCCCCTTTGGCCTGCAGTATGGCCTACCATTCGACGTCGAGCCCGTCGAACACGACGATCGACTACAACGCACGTCTAAAGCTCTCGAATCCGCTTGTCTCCTACTCCCCGACGACTCCCCACGCCGATCTTTCGATTCCGAATACAAATCGCCCCGACTCTTCTTCGGCTTTTCGCTACTACGACGATCGTTTCTTGTATTGTTGCTCGACCGGCGTCTGTCATTACGCCCCATATACCCCCCCGACGGTCCCCGTACCCGTTTACACTGCAAAACGCGCGGACGTTTCGGCCCGATCGCAACCAAAGCCGTTATTCACCAACGTACCCCTTGACGAGGTTCGACGTTCCTCTGTTCTGGCCGTTACCTCGACTCGGACGCCGAGAAGGACCTCTGCTCGCCCCTGGCATTGGTCTGACTTTTCCGCGGTCGAACGTTGGTTCGGAGATACGCTGTCCCACCTCACGTTCCCCAAGGTTGACGAACGCGGATACATTTACTGTTTCCGCATCGAGGGAAGGGCTGATTCCCCCTTAACCGACTTCTACAAGGTAGGACGCAGTATCGACGTTGCCAGGCGAGAAGGAGAATGGCGGCGGCAGTGTCCGTCACAGAACCAGACGTGGTTTGAACCGGTCGAGGTGGATTTCTGTCACCAGACAGGTAAGTGATCAGTGATTCTATTACCCCAGAACGAGACTGACTTCGACTTACGTAGAACGTCTTGTACACTTGTGGCTCGAACGAGACTGCGTGTCAAGACCACGCACGCAATGCGCTGATTGTAGGAAAAGACATATGGAGATTTTTGAATTAGCTACTGTACCCCGTGAAGACACCATAACGAATTATATAGTACCTCTTGTAAAAAAAATCAATGACTTGCTTGTCCGTGTAGGTTGGATTGACTCTGAGTAGTAGGTCCTTCACGTAGTTTCTTGGACACGTTTTGTGTACGTAGAGGATACCGAGGCGACAGACGGCAAAGATGTGCCAGTTGGAGCCATGCCCATCGTCGTCGCCGCCGCCGTCCTCTCCGACATCATCCTCATCCTTGTCCTCATCCTCGTCCTCGTCTTCGATCATGTCCTCCTCACCCACAGCATCGACTGGAATCCTGTCCCCATCGGCATCACAGACGGGTAACGGAGCATCGTTCGCCGTTGCTTCCTCCTCGAGACGTCGAACAAACTCGTGTTTCTCTCGTCGGCCGGACAGGCATATTTGGTGCCAAAACCATTCCTGCTGTCGACGCGGAACGTGTACACATTTAAACGCCCCGTTCAAGCGCGCATCAAACTCTGCATTTAAATGGGACGGTTCAAACGCTTTCCTCTGAACGACAAAAGACAAATGAGACGGTAAAATTGTACATCAGCTCTGTTTACCGGCAAATACATATTCTTCGCGAAACCAACTGGAATGAGGAGCGTGTACGAAGGAGAGGCAAGAGAGCTAACTTTGCTCTGCGCTAGAGCCCGCTTCAGAATCAGAGGATGATTCATCCTCCGATTGAATTACACCTGGCGTATCCTTCAAAGCTGCTTCCAACGAACGACCACGGACCGCTTTCCAATCCACGGTCATCTTTGGCCGGCGACCCCTCAAATAAACCGTCAAACTTTGTCCCTCGCTCGGCCAACCCCCACCAACCTCCTTGCTTTCGAAGACGTTACGAGCCTTGTTCGCCATGAGGCGGAACATGTCTGCCTTCTGGTGGGCATAGGCGACGTAGCCTGGACCTCGGCCCTGAGGATCCGCGGCCTGCTCCCATACCTCTCCCATTTTGTTGCAACCTGCGATTGTTCGTCGAAACTCTTCTTCCAGGATCTCAACTTCCTCGATCCACCGCTGGGCATCCGCTTTCACTCGGAACCAAGGCACCCTCTCCACTACAGAAGGAAGAACATCAGTTTCATTGCAGCCAATACTACCGTCCGGCAATGTACACTCACATTCCTCGGCAATCTTATCCTGCTGACCTTCGGTCCTGAGACTCTCTCGACAGAAGGCCTCGTTGCTCCAGATCCATCCAACCGTTTTTGAGCCCTCCCCTAACTGCGCGTCGTACTTCTCGGTACCGGGCCGATACAGATCAGTGTCCTCGTTCAAAGGAGGGAAACCGCTTGTGGGATCCCCGGAGGTCACCCCTAAGTTTATCAACCGCTCGCGCGCAGTCCTGTACTTGGCGCTCATTACGTCCTGGTTTTTCGCGACGTGTCGGATGAACTTCTTCGCCCTTGTGTTCAATCTCTGCCCTTTAGCCACTTTCCTCTTCGTTGCGACCAGAACAGTCTTGTGCATCAAAGTATACTTCACTTCCGCCACCGCATCATACGCTTGCCCCTTCCGGAGGTCTGCCTCGACTTCACCCAAGGCCGAGTGAGCATATTGGCGATCCGATGGTGAGGACGGAAGAATAAGGTCTTCGTCCTCCGGAAAACCCACTTTGATGCTGGCAAGAAGCTCCCTTAGCCGTGGCATATGTTCCAACTGCAACTCTCTCCAGCTCTTTATTCGCAACCGTAGTCGATCCCTCTTGACCGCCAATTGCTCAGGTGTGATTCCCGCGGCTTTGACCAACCGTTTGATCTCCAATCTGAGTCTAACGATCAGTGATGCCCCGCATCGAAGGACAGAGGACGTACTGGAGAGACTCAAGCTTCAACCCTTGGTTGATGAACGCTACGGCTTCCGTGCCAACGCAATCTTCATTCTCCAGCTCCTCCCTCTTATTCTCCCTCTCCAGTAACGAGTTGAGTACGGACTCCTGGGACGGCACTGGAAAGGATGTGTCACTAGGTATGCAGACGTCGAAGATTCTCGCTTGAGTCCTTCACTCACGCAGTGATTGATCAAACCGGTACACGCTTGTGACCTCCTTCGTGACGGGATTGTAACGAGGCTCGGTCGACATGCCTTCCCATCGCGACACCTGCTCTTCCCCAGCGTTCAGCGTTAGTCTCATGTAGTAGTCGACTTTCTCAACAACCTTGTTCCGGCCGTCTATGATCTTTGACTTGAGCAGTTTGACTACAGCAAACGTACGACGGTCAGTTCGATTTACAACGCAATGCCGGTAACTGAACTCACCCATTCTAACCAGCCTGATCCAATTCCAATGATTCCAAAAGTCGATGAGGGCATCGTGTCTATTTCCATGATTCATCTCCTTGGTACTTCCTCCCGCCTGCTTGATTTCCGACCACGTTCGCTCTATTCCTTCCCCATCCGTTCTACCACAGCACATGGTGTAATTCAGGCTGAACCGGTACTTGCAATCGTCGAGATGATTGTCGATATGCATTTTGCCGATCAGCCAACGAATGAAGTCCACCGTATCGGAGAGTTCAGGCAAATACTTTTCGAACCGGTCGCGGAACTTCACGTGGAATTGACAGGCAATGTCATATATTATGACAAGCCGGCGGAAAAATTTGGTCCTTCGCAGCGATTCGGCCATGACGAACTCCATCGCAATGGCAATCGCCAAGTCACCGTTAATGAAGCTGGATGTTGATGATCGCAGATATGAGAGTCAAATAAACGAATCACGAGATACCTGTGACGTACAGTTCTCCAAGGCTGAGGTCGGTTGCAGACATGAACACCCCATGGCGAGCGCACTGCACCGCAACGACGCCAGAGATGACTGTTCCCTTGAACTTCAGACGATTCTGCAGCTCCATCGCTTTGAACTTCGCGCACGTCGATTTCTGGTAGGCAATGTGGGATTAGATCTTAAATTGCACGAGACTAGGAAGCACACGCACTTGAGGTGAATGCTTGCCATGTTTGGCCATGATATCATTAGACCATTTATCCTTCGGAAACATCGCACTGCCTTCGAGGAGAGAGACATCATCGGGATCATCGATTTTCTGTTTCCGCTGCAGCCCGTAGTGCCCATCGAGAGACCAGAACGCAGTAGCGAGGTGCCTACAAACACGTTAGGAGAGGAATACCTCACGGAAAGGGTTCAGGGACTCACAGAAACTCTTCATCCACATCGTCATCCTCTGCCCACCCCTCAGCAACGTTGAAGCCTGGCTCCGGGCACGCAAAGCATGGGAAAGCCGTGGCTCCCTGTTTCCTGAGCGGGAAACTACGGCCAAGGTCGTGCCAACCACCGGATCGTTTGACGATGAGCAGGGTTCGCCACAGTCGAATAACGCGGTTGAACTCTTGCATGGGATTCTGTAGGGTGCGTTAGTATGCGACGGAGAGATTTGATTCGAGAGCAAAGATATACTATACCTTGACCTCCTCGGGAAATGCGTTATCCGTCTTCATTCGTAGCGCATACAGGAAGTCGTAGGGCGTCTTCTTCGACGAAAGGGTGTGGAGATGGAAATCCCTCAGTACGTCAAAAGTAAAAACAGTCTGTGGAATGTCGACGGTCGCAGGAAACAGCCGAGCTTCGAGTAGCTGTTGAAACCAGTTGCCGACGCCAGGACACTCGCAGAAGACCACCTTGACCGTATGTATGCCGTTGCAATCGACGACAGTGATATCGACAGGGGTCGAATCAGGGGCGAGCATGCAGCAAGAATTGCCGTCGTGGCCGAGGGTAAACACCATGCCGAGCTCATGAGGATCCTTCCGCACAAAGTACCGCTCGTTCCACACTTCGGCCCAGTGGAAAGGGGACAGGCGGTGAGACGTGCGAAAGCATTGGGCACATGTGGGGACGGAGACCCTACAATCCAAGCAACGGACCGTTCGAACGGCTTCCTCCGAGCAACATGCCGTCCCTGTCAAAGAATGGTATTCTTGGCCCATTATAGCCTCCATAAGAATCTTCACATTGGCGGGCTCGCGAAATCGGGACAGCTTGACAGATGCGCCCTGGTGGTAGGATTAGGAAACCGCTCAACTGCCATTAACTAGTAAAGCGTACCTGCGAGGTGTAGAGCCTCTTTCGCCTCTTTGCCCTCCGACTCTGTCCCTGCCCTACTTGTTCCACAGGTCTCTTCTTCGGTGAGCCCACCCCATCGACCACTTTTTCGCTTTTGATACCTTGACTGCTTGCGATTACGGCGGTCCTGGTGGGAGAGATGCCCGGCGTGACATTCAGTGAAGGAGCGTCGAAGATCGTCCGTCGGCGGTTGAGATGGGACGCTTTGATCGTCTTCCGATACATCTTGAGAGGGGAGAGCAAGAGAGATGTTGGGACACGCCCTTACTTTCGCCTGCTTAAGTACGGCCACGGAACTAACAGGCCCCTGTTCCCGAATGTCTCAGACATGCATCGAATGGCGCAGGGGGTGATTGCATCACGGGAAGGAAAGGGCCATTGAAAACAGATATATGTATATTTTGATAAATCGGAAGGGAAATAAGATATCGGGCGAGTACAAGCAAGCAGTCGGGGAAATACTTGAACGGGGAACAGGAGGCATCATTAGAAACGTGAGCACATCATGAGCTGATATCGTAGGTCGATCAAGACCTCCTCCAAACCACGACTAATATCGCCAGGGCTCTCAATCAGCTCCTCAGTCAATGCAACAGTACCCGCGATGTATTCGACCTCTCGGTCGTTCAATGGGGTATAGTTCTCCGGACCAGTACATCGCTGCTTTCCCTTTCTTTTCGGCACAGGGGAGCCAGCTCGACTGTCTGCTTTACGCTTGCGAGTTCTCCGAGGCTCAGAGCTGCTTTCTGGAGAAAGAGTGAGGTCGATGAAAGGGGCTGGTTCAGGAGGGGAGAAACGTCCGGAGTTCGGCGACGACGAGGGTAGAGGATCGGACTGCGAGACCGCTTGCGAAGAGGAAGGGCTCGTTAAAGGAGGAGAGGGGTATCGAGGACCAGAGGTCGATTCGGACTGGAAGACGTTGGGGTGCCAGCGTCTTACGTCTGCTCGATGCTTTGCAGCCTGGCCCCCTGGAACGGATTGAAAGGATTCAAGAAAGATCCGCGCCACATCGTTCATGTATTCATCGCCGAGGTGCGACTCGTGCTTGTTGCAATTTTTACACTTGGGCTAACATCGAACGTCAGAGGCTTCTAGTAAATGTCGTTAATCAGATAAACTCACTAAGCCTGGGTCACCGGAAATTCTCAACAATCCCCATGCCTGACTGGCACGTCCCATTGATATGTTGACATGGTGTTTGAATGTCCGAGAGTGTTTGCATTGGATGAAGTCCTGGACGGTGGTTCGCCCGTGAATCTTGTCAGCAGCCAGGCGACTGAGAATGCAAGTCTTCTGCCAGAAGCTTTGGTATACAAGGGTTGGAGGAATTTGGAGTTCGAGATCTCCGCCGTCGGCAGAGGTGGCCATGATTGAACAAAAGAGGATAGTTTGAAGGATGCTGGGTCGACCCGCAGCGTTTAAGAACCCGGGGGCCCCAGCCAACGATTGAGCCTCTATTCAGGGGTTCTCTCCGAACAAGAACTCCGCAGGGGAGCTGGACACCAAGGAGCTCGTCTCGGGGGGATCGAATCAGACCCTACCTACCCTTATGGGGGGGGGTTCCCGCACTGAGGGTGAGACTAGCGGGAGGCGTGAGCCAAACACAACGAGAAAAAACCCCTGACTGAGCGACTCACTGCGTCAACCAGAGATCGCAGTTGGGATAAGACTTTCCCGATATCAGGAGAACGCTTTGCTTTTTGGACCATTGTGCTTTGCGGATGCGTTCTAGCGTTGCATCATCAAGTCCCTGACAGGTTTTTGACAGCATGCTAATTCATGGTACGCTACCGCCACAAGCAATTATAGAGTACGCTAGCAAGTCTATAGCAAGGATTGATAGCCAGAGAGGCCATGGTCGGGAGATCATTTAAGAGAGAGGGCGTACTGGGGCTATACGCTTGTTAGAGGCCAGTGCTGCATTACGACAGGTTTTCATATATTCTGTGGCTGTAGCTCTGTTCTTCTTCGACTCGTAAACTCTCGCGAGCATAGTTTTGGGGTCCAGCTCAAGACGCTCCGAGGTCAAATATTCTCCGCCAGCTGCACCGCTCTTCCCTATGACAGCGAGGACCATCCAGTGGTTCTCCTCCGATTTCGAGCCAAGGTAAAAGTTAGACACTCGTCGAACGAGTTTGCCTATGTGTTCGGGATCGCCGCCTACAACAACCATCAGGTTCTTCTCTGTGCTGGGCTTGATCAGATCTCGAGCACGCTCGACAGTGGTGATGTCGTGGATCGATCGACTGGTGCTGTCTATCTTCTGCCGCGCCGTTGCGCCGTTGCCTCGGGCCACAATGTCGAGGTAAACGTCCTGGTCCTCGACACACGCTTGCACCCTGAGGCCCACGAGCTTGGGGTGGAGAATCCAATGTGGAGGAGCTGAAGCGGCTGCCTGTGCTGCTTCCTCTTCCTCCGCCTCTCGAAAGGCCTGTAGACAAAATTCTTCCAGCCTGTCTGCCGCAAACTGCTCAGTGGGGTCGAGGGGGTCTCGATCTAGAGTAGAATTCGGGGGATTATTTGCGGTCGAGGGAGGGGATGTAATTGTGGTGCCAGCAGGAAGAGGTGAAGACGCATTGGGATCCTAAGCACCTTCCATGGTTGTACCAAAGCGAATATCGTCCATATCGTGTCCTGACCACTGGGGAGTAGCGGGCGCGCTGATAGGGTAAGGAGAAATTGAATGAGGATTCCAATGATTTCCCAGTGTCGTATCAGAGCGCATGGCTTCCGTCTCCTCTCTTGACCACTGAGGAGTGCTGGGTCCCTCTGAACGATCCAACTCTTCTACTAGAACTGGAAGCTCCTTGAGGTCTGGTCGAAAGTCGTAGAAAGAGCCGAATTGAACAGGGTAGGCTTGGTTCAGCAAGTTGCCGCTTTTTGTATCGCGGAGGTGCAAGTAGTTGACGTTCGCCAGTCCTGTGTTCACGGCCATGTGAGTCTCGAGTTCGATTCTCAGCTGGATTCCCTTGCGATGTGCCACAGTTTTCCCCAAGATGTGGTGGTCTCTTGGCAAGCTATTCGTTTCAAAGGTAACGTTTACACCGCGCACCACTCCGATTTGGCCTTTGAGCTGACCCTTGGTGATGCGCACTCGAGTGCCTAACCACGGTTCACGGCCAGTCAGCAATGAACGAGAAATGCCATAGACGCGGTTCTGCATCTCGCTCAAAGGCTGAGCATCGCGCAATCGTTGCGCCCTACTGGTGACAAAGTTAGATTGATATTCGTAAGAAGCGAATGCAAAAGACTTACAGAGTTGTCAACATGTGGTCGTGGTCGGCGAGAACAAGCTTCTTGAGTGCATCGACCCACAAGCCAACCATCAATCTTCTCCCGAATCTGCCCTCCACTCTCTCCACTAACTCGACACGGCCGATGCACCCGCTCTGAGGCCCTCTGGTCACCCGTACCTCAGTCCCAATCCAGGGAACGGGAACAAGCTCCCTCCTTGTACCAAACACGTCGAGACGAGCATCTCTCTCCGCAGGAGAGGGGATTCGCTTCGCTGCGTTTACATGGCAGCTTGCGAAGATGTGATACTCGGGTATGACCACGGTAATCATGTTCTCGTATCGGTTGAGAACACGACCATGTTTGCCGCGATCTTTCCCTGTCATGATGACGACCCAGTCATCTTTCTTATGGGGCTTGAGCAGATGTCGGACTTCGGCAGCATGTTCACCCTTGTTGATCTCATCCTGAATCCTTCGCTGTTCCCGCCGCGTCTCTTCTTCCTTCCTCTCCCGCAAGAACCTTCCTTCCGGTGTCTCGTTTGCATAGTCAACGGGGGCAACAATCAACTTCAACGCCTGCTCCGCATCCACCTTTGTGCTCACGATGGCAGTCTGGGGGTGATTTGCCCTTGCTCGGACCTGCAAATGCCTGAACGTGACGTTCATACCGCGGTGAGGGGTCTGATTCGATGTGGATGGTGGAGAGGGGGTGGTCCAGACCACATCTTCGCCGTCGTCAAAGGACCAACCGGAGGGATGGGGAAAGGGACAAGTTTGGAGGATGGAGTGTTTGGACTGCCTGAAGGCCTTTTCAAGCTTCGGCGGGATCGAAGTCGCCAGCAGAAGGTCGTTTCGGTGATAGTTTGCGATCAGTAGCCCCTCGGGGATAAACGTCGAGTTGTGGTATTGGTAGCAGTCGCATTCCCCAACTTTGACCATTTCGACAGTATCGTACTCCTTGGCATTGAAGAGATGGGGAGGAATGCGGTGAACGGAGGATCCGTCAGCTTCGCTGGCAAAAGGTCGAATGATGTCCTGGTCCTCCTGTTGTCGCTCAGACTTTTCGCGTTTGCTGAGGGGATGCCGTGGTACGAGCAGGACCTGAAATTCGTCGCGTTTAGAGCAAAGGTCCTCTGGTTCAAAGACATCCTCGCCCCTTTTCTCATAGCGCAACTCGTAAACGAGATCCCTTTGTTCAGCCCTCATCTGCTCGATATCTTTTTCCCGCTCATGTCTCCGCTTCTTCGTTGGGTTGTACTTTAATTTATTCAGGAGGATCTCCTCCCGCTCTCTATCTGCTTTATCGTCCTCGTCGTCTCGTGGCAGCGGGATCGCTAGACCCACATCACCGCGGTACGTTCCGGAGCAAACAGTCACCCATTCGAGAGGCCCGACATAATCTCTCAAGCGAGTACTGACGGCACGAGAATAGCGTTTTTTCTCTTCGCGAATGTAACCGCGATCCAGAGTGGAGGTATTGGCGACTTCGGCATTCCTCTGGAGTGTGTGGATACGCTCCCAAGGGTCCATTCGATCAACGAGAGGAATGTCGCAGATAGGCCTCGAGAACTGGGATGAGATGGAAGGATACGATGGTATTGTTGGCGGTTCGGAGGAGGATGGAGGGAATAACGGGGTGGGTGTACGTCCTGTCTGCTGTGGTGTGGATGGTCCTTCAATTGGCTTCGGATCGCGGACATATCGAGCTGTGAGGTCGTCACAGAGGGCATCTACAAAAGCCTGTTGGTCTGCATGTACTTCGGGGGACACTTGTGTATGGGCAGAAGAAGAATCTGGGCAGGAAACAACGTTGGAAACAGGGGCAAGTCACGACGGTATGGTGAACTTACCGTTGTCGTCGTTGTCGTCGTCGCTAACCTTGAAATGCTCCTCGCCTTCTAATCCTCCCTCATCCTCGTCGTTCCGATCATCTACGGCAGCAACGTCCAGAAAGGACTCGACGCCCGTCCTTCTGCGTTTGCCAGCGCCCATTGTTCGAGTTTTGAGTTTGAGAGTGGGTGATCTGGGATCTGCGAATGTCAGCGTGTCTTTTCTGGAGTTTCCTAGAATACAGCACGTACCAGAGGGGAGCGTGCAGATCGATTGACCTAGTTCATTGTGTACCAGCCGCAGCCGAGCCTGTAAAATCGACCGTCAGCATCTATCGCTGGTTTTTTTTTTTTTTTCAATTTGTGTGTAAGATGAAAAGGATTGTTAGGGGCCTTTTTGCCGCCATGTTGTTCTCTCAATTTCTTAGAAATGGGTTGCATTGTATTTGCTATGATACTACTGTATTTTTTACGAGTGTTTGAGCCAGACTTACCTCTGGTGGGCGACCACCGGACTTGGTGGTGGTGGTTCTCTTCGAAGACTGGCATAAAGGGGGCTGTGCTGTCCGCGTTCCCAGGATATAGCTCACGAGCTGTCCATTCTGTCTAGCGCGCAGACAATTCAAGCGCTGGAAAGATAAGACGAGATGTGAGATAAGACATCTCAGCTCGTCTTATCTCTTATCTCTCCTCTATCACCTGGGCGCTCAAATTATCTGCGCGCTAGACGGAATAGACATCACGCACAAGATAACAGCGCGTGTCTGTCTGCACAGCAAATTATGCAACTCTTCAACCAGAACCACCACCATCGTGTTGGCAGTAAGTTTTCCCCCCTTAGCTATACGTA
>JANHQD010001703.1:0-31374 GCA_024721195.1 Marasmius sp. AFHP31 | reverse complement strand
CAAAGGTGGCGACCCTTGTGCAGACGGTTACGACGATGCCTTCACCGCTTCCAGCCAACAACTTCCCCTCATTTCCAACGCTTCCCCTTTCTTTTGTGCTGACCAATGTGATGGTGGCTACGACAACAACCATTCATTAGCACCCGAGCGAGCTAGTCTCCTCCCCTCACCACATCAAAAGACAGGCAGGGGACTCCGCACGAAGGCAGAAGATGTTGGAAGATCCGCGCTTGAAGACAAGAGGACACGAAAAGAGGACATAGAGGCAGAGGCCATACTACCTCTCGCAGGAAGGGAACCCGAAGAGATTCGATGCCTCACTACAGAGGAAGCTGTCCAAAGGGTTGAGCAGCTCATCAACGAAGATTTTCCTTCGGAGAAACATTCCGCCTCTTGTACCTTCTTTGTCAATAGGGATGACATCAAGAAGCTTTGCGATGATCTGGAGGGACTTCGACCCAAGTAAGTGAGTTTAAAAGTGTGATGTGATTCAGGACTAAAACAGTGCAGAGTTTGGGCTCAAGAGGTTCAAGGAGACCCTCACGTCTTTCAAGTCACAGTCACGGTGGCGGGTATGGTTCATGCAGTTGGCTTGGGGGCCCTGGAGACGATGCTTCAAAGCGCATTCAACCTACGCTTCTGTGATACGGAGTTTGGTTCCCACACTACTCCTGCCTCCACCCTGTTCACAAGGTGCTCAAGTGGAAGTACGTGACCGATTCTCATCAATAGGGATATAGAGTGTTGACCTTGGCACGACAGTCACCAAGTTCGGGGAGAATGGAGAGAAAGGTTGGTTTGCGCCCGACGGGCAGCTGAGACCGAGGAACAGGCACACGGAACTGCCAGGAGCGCAGGTTTGGGAGTATTCAGTCTCCCAGCCTGCTAAGGAGGCGATTCTCAGGATTGCAGAATGGATGAAGCATCCCGCGGTGCGTTGGCTTCACGTTAAGGGGGTGAATACACCCTGACTAGATTCACAGGTGCTTTCAGCCTTCCACATGGACCTGTCGGGGGAGGGCGACAACCGTGTCGCTACTCTCTCCTTTTACAGGAAACCGTTGCAGGCACAGTGGGGCGGAGAGGTGAAAGGGGGGAGCCCGAAGGAGCCAGAGGAGCTGTCTGACCTAGAGCAACAATTCCAGAAGCTCGAACAGGATCGAAAGGAGACGTATTTGGCAGAATACAGGGAGTTGGGGCTGGGGGAACATGTGATACTTCCTGTGTGGAGTTTCAAATGGAAGCATCCTATATGCAAGGCAAGAGTTCGAGAGATCATGTGCAAATGGGATGTCTGCCTAAACGATTGCTTAATCTGCCCGGAGGAATTGGAGTGGATCCAGCTGCAGCTGGGAGCTCACGGGAACATGATTGTCCCAGAGATGCCAACGCAGGTGGTGGAGAAGTTAGATGTTGACCCCTGGCTGCCAATTACGGAGGAGATGTTTTTTGATTTCTCGGAGGTGGTTTTCTTGACGGCGGAATGGAAGTGTGATGACGATGAGACAGTGAACAAAAGGGAGCAGAGGGGAGAGGAGATCACACGGGAGCGCAATAAACTAGCGAAAAGGAGACGATTACAGGTAAATCAAGCACGACTTAAAAAATTTAGGGATCAAGGATGGGAGATTTAACTGCCTCCCGAGGCCTCCCTTTCTCTCTGAAATTGATTACGACGTCATTCCCGTTTGATGGACTGTTCAGCTCAGATGTTGTGCAGTCAGGATCTTGGATACATGAATAGTATGTACTTGGAGATTATAGCCTGCCCCACAGTGGCAGCCAGGATACGGATTTGGTGCTAGTGATATTCCTTCCCTGCTTAACTACTTGTAAGGGTCAGTTCATTTTCATCCCGGAATACACCTCAATCACCTCTAGAGGGTCTGACCACCATGATGAACCCTCGCACACACGCTGATCCCGGCCATCCGCGAGATAAGTTTCTGACGCCCAGAGCACTGCCACTCAGCGCTCGGCGTCTAATGGCCCAATTCGTCAATAAAGGCATTCATCCGCATTCCCCTCAGACTAGGAGATACTCCCATTTCACTACATCATCTCCACTTCCCCTCAGGCGCATTGGCCACCTCCCATGACTTCCTGACGACCTGTATCCTTTTCACATCATCCCACGTTCCTTCCGGACACGTTGCCGCCTACGTTCCATTTATCCACGTTCACCTTTTCATATCCACAAGCCTTTGCTCCCGCATTTGTACTCTCAATACCCTTCTTCCACGATGCTTTCTCCTGCCAGAATGACCCTTATTTCCTCCGCGTTCATCCCGGCCAGGTTGTACCTCTCATTTCACATTGTCCGCGTTCGACCTCCAATCGTTACCCTGGTATTTCACACTTTTCTCTTGGACTACACATGATATTCTTGTACCCTATGACACAGTACGATCCCAGTTCGGATCATGACAACATTCGTTAACAGTATATAAGCCAGGTAGATAGGATCCTGTACAGTAGTTTCCGTCTATTGTCAATCTCGTTCTACAAAGCTTCAAGCTACTTTCTGGTGTGTTTCTAGTCTCAAGTCTCGTACTAACCATTTGTTTTTGTTGTCTTAGGTCTTTGGTAAAGCCCTTCTACGATTGCGACTGTCTGCGTAACCCCAAAGGACAACCCTTATAAAAACTCCGCATTGCTGTCTGGTGGACTCAACCCGGAAAACACACCTTCGATCAGCGATCTCAGGTGTCCACGTTGCATGTAGGATCGAATCATACGTGTGAACCAGTCAGAGGCTCTGCTGGTTTCGGGTGTTATTCATTTCTCCGCGTTCTGTCCTAAAGCGCTAGACACTAGGACTATAGAAACGGCGGCGGTGGAAGTCGACTAGCAGAGACGACGATAGAGATGACAGAGGTAGCGAGCAGAGGGCAAGAGCAGGTGGATAACTGGTCCCAACGACAAGTCAGATACATTGCAGATAGAGAAAGACAGAAATAACTACTCACCTGGTCCCAACGACAAGAGGTCAAGATGAGGGACCAGGTGTAAACTACCTAGCTTATATACCCAGTCAGAGGTCTGAGATATGAGTCGTGAACGAATAGTAAAGACAATAAGAAAACAATAAGGAAACAATAGTAGTCAAGTATAAGACAATAGCGAGTCCGGAATGAGTAACTAGGAGATGAGAGAAGACAATAAGAACAATAGAATGAATGGGTCGTGAAGAAGGTGTAAGAGACAATAGTGTGAGAAGGAAATATGTGGGAAGGGGAAACGGGCGTCTGGTAGGCGTCAAAGAAACAAGTAAGCGCTGAAAGGGGAATAGGCGCTGAGAAAGGAAAAGATAGGGGGAAAAGCGGCACTTCATGACACGTTCTATCTTTCTCAATCTTTCTTCCGGCTTGACGTAGAAAAAGAGGCCCGTTACACTACTTACAATACCTGATAAAACAGTGTCCCACAGACCAAACTCCAAAGAAAACCTCTATGCAGATCACCTTGCTTGATACCACACTCAGCACTGATTATGATGTGCTCAGCATCTTACTAGACCTCTGCTGTTATCAATTCATTTCCCAGAGAATCATACCAAACAAGAGGGTTATGGGCGAGCTGTTTGCAAGCTAATTGTCAGGAAGGCGACCGCGGTTGCCCCTCAAGTCACTCAATCAAATCTGTTCTGCTGTGTTCACTATGGATTGACCAAGTGGTTAAGCTAAGGAAACGTACTGTACAAGGCAGGTCTTTTATACTAGTCATCAAGTGTCCATACGAGTCGGCGAGGAGGAGTCAGGGATGGATGGTTCTGGGATTGTGAGTCGGGCCGCTGAGTCACAAGTGGTGAGTCGTAGGCGGTGATAGGCCCGTTGAGTCATGGAGTTGAGTCAGACATTTGGGGAAATGGGGTGAGTCGAGATGATGGTTTAGCGCTCAATGTGGGTTTGAGCGCTTGTTGGGGAAAGTAAGAGGAATTGTGACTCTGCCTGGAACACCTTTATTTCGTTGGCTCCTTCTCTTCTCTGGCTCTCGGTGTGGAAGGACTTTGTACTTCCACACTACACTCACCCCTTACCCCGATCACCACACCTACACCAACGTCTCACTTTAATCCACTCCTATTTCCACTCTAACAGTATTCACCACCTCTTATATCACTCTCTCTCTTTTCCGCTTCTCTTTCTCTCTATTTAATTTTATTCTCTCTTTCACTCCCTCCATCCTCGCAGTCTCAATAATCCACTTTCCCGCTCTTCACTTCTGATTCCAGGTCTAGACGACCGATTCCCCTCTCCGCACCACCATAGGACACACCCGGAGCTTGGGCAACTCCTCTATATGTCTCCTTTACGTGTCTGGTGGCAGGCCGAGAGCGGGTTGACGTCTGACAGCTCGTTTTGGGTTGATGTTCCCATGGACACAAATTTTATTATCTCTTTGCATACGTCTCATAAAGTTCGGGGCTTTGTATAAAAGAACCAGCTGTTAACTCAATAGGATCCATCTTTCTGGCTCTGTATCTGTCTCTGTGACTTGTGTGCGCTAGTGTGCGCAGTTGTGTCCCCATCTCTTCATCCGACCAACAACCTCCTATCATCTATTCTCCACCTTCACTTCCCACGCCTCCTTATCCTCACTCTTCCGATCGATTTGGACCACCCCGCCCCGGAGCAATCTCCTCTGCCTTAGTGGTGACCACCGCAGGGGTAACCCGGTTTTCCGAGAACTGTGAGTCCTCCTCAACCACTCTTTCCATTAATTATTTTATCTAGTTATTATGGCCGCTCCGGTCTACGCCACTATGAATGTCCCAATGCCCATTGCGGGAACACAGGGTGCTCCTCACTTCAACAGCAAGTACGCCACCGACTTCCTAAACAAGATCGTTCTTCATGGCTGAAACGCTGGGTTCACGGACGCCGACAAGGATAAGCTTGTTGACTATATTTATCATTATTCATCTGACCGTATCAAGGAACACATCCGATACCTTCCCGAGTTCGACATCGAAATTCCAGGTAAGACTTGGAAAAATGCGGAGAGGCAACTTACTACGATGTTCGCCTCCTTGGACGTTACCACCATCGTCTCGGAGGACGACCTGAAGGAATTTTGTCAACCAAAGGTGCGGCGATACGAAGGAAACCCTGATAATAATGTTCAACGTCACTCTGGGTGGAAAACGTACCTTCCTCTGCGTGTTTTCAAGAAGAACGAGATTACCAACAAGGCTCGTGACCTTGCTTTCGTGAAGGGTATCCCCAAGGGTCTCCGCGACTGGTTCAAGAGGGAACTACCTGAAGCGAACTGTACCAAGGACAAGCCGCCTACCTTCGAGAGTTCCCGCAAGATTCTCTACCAGAACTTCGATCATACCAGTCTTTTTTGGGACGCCAGTGATGTGAAAGACAAGCATTCAAACTTCGACGAGGATGGTAATTGTGTTGGGAATGCTAAGGTACGTCTTACTACCACTCGTACGACTGACCCCATCTCTAGATCTACTCCGGGTCTGCCTTCTTCGACCACTGTCGATATCGACGCTCTTACCAAGGCGATGGACGAACTTAACCTAAACCATCTTCGTGTTCAATGACTACTTGCTGCAGCAGGAGTTAACGTGTCTCCTGGAACTCTTGCGACAAACTTGAACGATCCCAATCAACACCAACCTAACCCCAATCGTGCGTTTGCTGGATCTCCTCAACCAGGACCTAGGAAATGTATTGGATGCGGTAAGATCGAAGGGGAAACACTTAATCACCCTCTA
This sequence comes from Marasmius sp. AFHP31, assembly GCA_024721195.1. NCBI lineage: Eukaryota > Fungi > Basidiomycota > Agaricomycetes > Agaricales > Marasmiaceae > Marasmius > Marasmius sp. AFHP31. The sequence continues at coordinate 25,640 of JANHQD010001703.1, read as the reverse complement.
GGAATGCGTAACTGCACTGAGACGGCAAAAATGGTAGCGGCTGGAGAAATTGTTTACAATGCTGAAAGACGCAGGTATACCCTTCCTGATGGGTCTGACTTACCATATGCTCCTCCAGGAATGGGTGTAGCCGACCTCCTCAAGGCCACAAGAGACCAGCGCAACCCAAATCAACGCAACGCTCCTCCTCATCAACCCGTTTCGACAACCAATACGGTGAGATTCAATCTAGGTGGAATCTCTCTCGAGTCTGGTGGAACGTTCGGTGTGTATCCTACAACTATTCTGAAAGCTGATCCCGCGATGCGTTCAGGAAGAGATACCTCTAATAGGTTCGATCCGAAGAAAGCTCCGGCGGAGAGATCTGACAAGGCGAAAGGTAAAGAAAGAGAACGCGTAGACTCACCTTCAGTAGCAGGACCCTCAAAGCCTCCCACGCCCGCCCCCTTGCTTAAGGACGACAAGGTCTCGATTCCACCTCCCACCAATCCCATGAACCGTCAAGACGGATGGCAAAAATCCTTACCTGCAAAGAACAAGCCTCAAAGAGACGTTCCAATAAAGGACTACGACCCGAAGAAAACGTCCAATGGGCCCGGTTACCATTTTACTTCTGACATCCAAGAGCGTACTGACATTCAACAGATTATGAATGATTGTCTTCATCAGGTGGTTCCTGTCAAGTTCGGAGCGTTGGTTGGTGCTAGCCCTAAGCTCCAATCAGCGTTTATGGACGCATTCAGGACTCGGAGGGTGTACAATAATCAGACAGCTGAGTATGATTCGTTTACTACCGATGGGCTGAACACTGTTCCCACTATATCCTCCGAACGACTTATGGTTGGCAATCCGGACCCGCAAGAAATGGAACGCTTCATATCAAATTACACTAGCAAAGCGGTTCGAGTCCCTCACGGGAAGTATATGGCAATGTGCTGTGGATTTCTCAAGATCGAGATTCAAGGCAAGATGTACAAGGCGTTGCTCGATAGCGGATCAGAAATTAACATCGCAGGTGTTCACCTGGACGAAGAGACGGGCCAACCACTCGATTTTGTGGGCACACGCTGGTGGTTGAAGGGTTTGTACGGGAAACCAGAACAGCTCAAAGGGCTCATCATCGATTGTCCTATCCGGATTGGTAACCATGACTTCCCCGCTCATGTTTTCGTTTCTAGGTACGAGATGACTGAACAAAACTTAATCCTGGGTCAACCCTTTTTCAATTGGTATGCAGCAAGATTTGACTTTCTTTGTTCTGGTAAAGTTATGCTCTATCTTTGGGCAACCGGCGACCGTGAACAAGAACCTAATATTGGTATTATGGTGGCCGATCCTGACAACAAACACAATATCTCTTCCATCTCCCAAGCTGCTTACATCGAAGAGGTCTCTGACGAGGGTCTTTAGAGGCGGAGCCGCGTCTTAACGTCTTCCGTGCGTCCTCCGCTACCCTCGGGAGATCTTTCAAGGCCCTAATGGGCAATGGTGAGTTTTCGACCTTTGATTCTCTCTTTTCACTTATACCCAACGACTCATTTGATTCTTTAATTCATGACTACATGTCCCTCACTGGGACCGTTGCTACTAATATACCCTCCTTGTCATGAAGTGCCGCTTTTTCCCCTATCTTTTCCTTTCTTAGCGCCCATTCCCCTTTCAGCGCCTGTTTGATAGTTTGATGCCCGCTAGATACCCAGTTTCCCTTTCCACATCATTCCCATCATTTCCTTCCTTGTTCTTTCACATCGTCCTCATAACTGATCCCATCTATTGTTCCCTTTGTTCTCCTTGTTCTCTCACATCACCTTCACAACTGATTCCATCTATTGTTTCCATTGTTCTCTTTGTTCTTTGACATACAACAGTTACTCGTTCCGGACTCGTTCTTATTCTATACCTGGACTACTATTGTTTTCCCCTTGTTCCCTATTATCTTTCCTTATTCTCGCACAACTCACCTTCTAGTATATAAGCTAGGTAGTTTGCACCTGGTCCCTCATCTTGACCTCTTGTCGTTGGGACCAGGTGAGTAGTACTTTGTTTTCTCCTCTATCTACAATATATCTAACTTGTCGTTGGGACCAGCTATCTACCTGCTCTTGCTCTCTGCTCGCTGTCTCTGTTGTCTCTGTTGTCGTCTCTGCTAGTCGACTTCCGCCGCCGTTGTTTCTATAGTCCTAGCGTCTAGCGTTTTAGGACACTCCTCCCCATGGACTGATAGAGCTCTACAACGAACAATCAATACTACCACTACGAAGAAGGAAGCTAGACCTACTCCTCGGCGGAAACCTAAGACCATGGATCGTAAAGTGCGTCCTGTGCCCACCTATATGCCTAATCCAGTCGCACAGCAATTTAAGCCCGTGCCTATTGTGAAACCCACTCCTATCCCTTTCATTCCTCCTTTGTACCATGACCTTCCTTTCGGATCGAGAGTCACCCTTGAACGGCTTGAAATGATGTTTGCACAGATCGAGCCAGGTTCTCTCACAGATTCTGAACTTAACGCCTTGGCCTACGTGGTCGTAGCTCGGGAGCAAGCTTTCGCATTTGACTTTAGTGAAAAAGGTCTGTTCAAACCCTCTATATTTCCTGACTATGAGATTCCAGTTATAGAACATACCCCTTGGTTTTGACCTCCCATTCCTATCCCTCTTGCCATTTCTGAGAAAGTCAAACAAGAAATTCGTCACCAGGAACATTGTGGACGATTCGAGCACACCACTTCGAGCTACAGGGCTTCACTCTTTGCCGTTGCCAAAAAGGATGGCGAAGTTCGTTTGGTAATTGATCTTCAGGACCTCAACAAACATGCAGTTCGCGATTCGGCTCTGCCCCCGAATGTTCACCAATTTGCTGAGTCTTTTGTTGGATTCTCCGCTTACGGTTTACTAGATCTATTCTCAGGTTTTGATACGAGGATCGTTCATCCTAAATCCAGACCTCTGCAAGCTTTTCATACACCTATAGGACCCCGTCAACAGGTCACGCTTGCTCAAGGGTATACCAACTCCGTTCAGGAATTCCAAAGGTGCGTTCGTCATGTTCTGGATCAAGTTAACGACATCGCAGAAGCATTTATTGACGACTGTGGCGTTCGTGGACCCCCAACTCGGTATGACGATGCAACAATTGTCGAGAACGGTAATATTCGTAAGTTTGTCTGGGAATACATTCAGAACCTCGACCAAGTCCTGGGAGCCATGATCAAGGGAGGTGTTACTGCCTCTGGCAAAAAGGCCGTCCTCTTTGCCCTCCGTCTTCGGATAGTTGGATCTGTAGTGGCTCTGGAGGGTTGGATCATTGAGCCAAACATCGTGCGTAAAGTCCTTCACTGGCCTATTCCTGAAACTGTTACAGAACTTCGTGAATTCCTTGGTACCGTTGGTGTCGGACGAAGATGGATAAAAGGGTATGTGATGATTGCGAAACCACTAACGATATTGTTGCAGAAAACCGTGTCCGAGGAGTTTCAGATGACAATAGAGGCTATTGAAGCATACGAGGAGCTCAAACATCGAGTTACTCGGACACCAGTCCTTGTTCGAGTTGACTATATTGCTGCTAAGCTCGTTGTTCTCCCTCCCCGCTCATCTGATGAAGGTCTTTTAATCCTAGCTGTTGATTCCTCGTGGATGGGTGCAGGCTGGACAATATCTCAGGTCCAAAAAGGAATATGACACCCCGCACTATATGGATCATGCACGTTCAATAGCCGCGAACAGAATTATGGACAACCGAAATCTGAGGTATACGGGGTGTTTCGGGCACTCAAAGACGTTCGGCATCGTATCTGGGGACTCCACTTCCGACTAGAACACGATGCTATCTCCCTGGCACAAATGATAAAGAAGATCGATGATGTTCCGAATGCACCGATGGTTCGATGGGTAACTTGGATTAAGCTATTTGACTTTGAACTTTTCCACGTCCCAGCAGCTAACTTTGAAGTTGAGGATGGACTATCTAGACACCGACCTGCACCGCAAGACTCGCTCGATGAAGACCCGCTACCGGCAGACGAGTTCCTTGAAGCATATCTTCACGTCGTCTACGGAGAATATTCAACACCACCTCCCAATGCCACCTTTCAATCTGCCACTCGGTTCCTACTCGACTCCCTAACCGCTAAGTGTTCTTCTCCTTTCCTCTCATCTGTTTCCTCGATACCCTACATTCACGACTATATCCCTGACTCTCCACTCGACTTTCGTTCCCTACCGCTAGTTATAATCCCTACACTACCAAACACGACAGAAGAATATCCATACGAGACGCTTTTGGTCAAAACGACGACAGAAGTAAGTGATGACTTCCTCCTTGGTGATGAACTGATTTCGCTAGAATACACTGAATACGAGACTCGTCATCAAAGTGTCCCCCTCGGAACAACAACCGCGTACACCACTCACTCTCACAAAGTCAAAGACGAAGATTCAGACATTATGTGGACAGACATCCGCATGTTCCTGCTGGACGGTACTTATCCTCCTTCCTGTGTTACAGATTCCTCGGAACTATGCTTCGAGAAGCGTGCTAGGAGGTACTTCATTCATGGCGACCAAATATGGCTTGCTCCAAAGCACAAGTCCAATACCATTCCGAGGCTAGTGGTGATCAATATTAAGAAACGTGGACTCCTCATGGCGAAAGCACACAATCAAGTCGGGCATAAAGGTAGAGATGCGGTTTATACTCACCTCACTGACCGCTTCTTCTGGCCTAACCAATATAGAGACGTTCAATGGTTCATACGCTCGTGTATTGAGTGTCAGAAATACATCAAGAGTCTACCGATAATTCCCTACAACGTGTCCTGGCAAGCGCCACTTCTCTGCCATTTCAACCTAGACAGCATCCACATGCCGAAAGGAAAGTCTGGAGTTGAGTATATCATTCATGCAGTCGAGCTGACCATCCTATGGCCTGAAGCCAAAGCTATTGTTCTACTGACGGCAAGAGCAGTCGCGGACTTCATCTACGTCTTCATTATTTGCAGGTTCGCTTGTGTGCCCTCTATTTCTATGGATGGGGGTCCTGAATTTAAGAAGGAGGTGTGTGAGCTACTTTCAACTCTGTATAACTGCCAGATTATAGTGTCAACGGCGTACCACCCCGAGGGCAACGCACCAGTCGAGCGAGCACACCAGCCTCTCGTGGATGCGATCTTTAAGTGTACCGGTGATGCTAAAGGTGTGTGGCCTGATTATCTCCCCGCTGCCCTATTTGCTACTCGTGTGACCGTGTCTCGAGCCACTGGATTTTCTCCCTATTACCTCCTTTACGGCACCCACCCGGTCTTCTCATTCGACGCTGAAGAAATTACATGGCAAACATTAGATTGGCATACAGTGCGTACTCACAAAGAACTCCTGGCCTTGAGAATTCTACAGATCCAGAGACGCCAACATCATCTTCGCGAAGCCAATGAGAAACTTCGAGCAACCAGGAAACGTGCGATCCGGGACTGGGCAAAAAGGTATAAGAACCAGTTTGACTTTCACGATTTCCAGGTCGGAATGTACGTATGGCTTCGAGAGTCGAAATTCGATGAAACCAAAGGCAACAAAGGTGAATGGACTTACGCTGGACCCTATATCATCCACGAGAAGCGTGACCGAGACTCCTACATCCTCCGAGAACTCAGTGGAGCGATTCTCCCCGGTCATGTCAATGCTAGACGGCTGAGACTTTTTTACTATCGACCGGAGAATCAAACGCTACGCACCGGTCTCAAATAAACCCCTGTTGAGTCCCCTTTTTATCTACGTCTTAAACCTCACCACGTTTGATTTCTCTTTTGATTTTCCCCACCACTCTCACTGGATGCAAGATAGCATAATAGCGGCAGAATTATATAAGGAATATGCAAGAATTACCTTTCAAGAACTTTAAGAGAAACAAAAATATTTTTGTAGAAGAATATACAAGAATTATGTTTGACATCTTGTAAATAAAACCTAATGTCATGGCTATTTCTTTCAAAAGTTGTGAAACATATTTCTTTCATATTTCCCTAGCAGAGATATTTTTAATTTTCTAAAGTTCTCAAAAGATAATCCTTGCATATTTCTTAAATTGTTCTACTGCCAATATGATATCTTGCATCCAGTGTCTCGCCATGCCTCAAATCTTTCGCCTCATAGAAGAACGAGAAGCAGATCTTCAGAACGCTCATATGCCGACTCTCTTTTCCAACTCTACAAACGTCATACCCAACGATCTTCGTACCAACTCACCACCAAACCCTTCTATCAGCACACGTTCAGGACAAATCTTTGGGCAGTGCAACATTCTTTACAACCACCGAGCTAAGTTTTCATTTATGAATGAGGAGTTTCTTTCCGTCGTTCCCCGCTGTATGATATCCGATCGTTCTTTCCACTCGTTCCACTTCATTTCTACAGATCTTTGCACCCAAGTCGTTCATTCTCTCGATTCATTTCATTACTCAGACTCGCTCGACGGGTGTAGTCCTGATGAGATCGCCGTCGGGGTTGCTGATACCTTGTTGAACCTTCATCATTACATTGAAAATACCCCTAATCATCCCTCCCTTGTTGGCTTCGCCTACACTGGCTTCGTTCGAAAGTTCTTCACAGTCCCTTTTCATTATAACTTTTCTCTTAATCTTTCCTCTCCTCCACGACATTTTATTCTACATCGCCGCAATCATGCAACGTGGGAGGAGGTTCTCACCTATCACATTGGACGCTACCGTTCTAAAGATCCTTCTCGTGTCCTACTCGAATTCACACCTTCGAGATTTCTTACTGATCCATTTCCTATGACTCCTGAAGTTTGGCATTCTTTTATGGCTCCCTTTCGCGTTTCCCGACTTCCCGGTGCTACTGATCACTTTATTCTCATACACCTCGGCAGTAATCTCCCCGTGGCCACTAAGTTGGCACCTCAAGTGTTCAGATCCGCTGTGGAAGCGTTGGTTGCGGCTAATGGCTCTATAATTCTCGACTCATTCACTCCAGAAGACCTTGCAAATTGTGTCCAGGACAATACCGAGAGGTGGTTCCTTGACGGCGAAATTTACGCTGAGTACTTTATCCAATTCAAAGATATAATCTTTCGCAACTTCCCTGTTCGCTGGCGTGTTGAATCAGGCTTCATTTTACCTTCCGTCTAATACTAATATCTATTCATATTTGAAGGTCTTACGGGAATTTCGGGGTCGAAATTCTGAAGTGTCCCCCTCTGTGGAAGGACTTTGTACTTCCATGCTACACTCACCCCTTACCCCGATCACCACACCTACACCAACGTCTCACTTTAATCCACTCCTATTTCCACTCTAACAGTATTCACCACCTCTTATATCACTCTCTCTCTTTTCCGCTTCTCTTTCTCTCTATTTAATTTTATTCTCTCTTTCACTCCCTCCATCCTCGCAGTCTCAATAATCCACTTTCCCGCTCTTCACTTCTGATTCCAGGTCTAGACGACCGATTCCCCTCTCCGCACCACCATAGGACACACCCGGGGCTTGGGCAACTCCTCTATATGTCTCCTTTACGTGTCTGGTGGCAGGCCGAGAGCGGGTTGACGTCTGACAGCTCGTTTTGGGTTGATGTTCCCATGGACACAAATTTTATTATCTCTTTGCATACGTCTCATGAAGTTCGGGGCTTTGTATAAAAGAACCAGCTGTTAACTCAATAGGATCCATCTTTCTGGCTCTGTATCTGTCTCTGTGACTTGTGTGCGCTAGTGTGCGCAGTTGTGTCCCCATCTCTTCATCCGACCAACAACCTCCTATCATCTATTCTCCACCTTCACTTCCCACGCCTCCTTATCCTCACTCTTCTGACCGATTTGGACCGCCCCGCCCCGGAGCAATCTCCTCTGCCTGTTGGGGAAAGTAGGAGGAATCGTGACAGTACCCCCTCTTTAAGATGTGTTTTTGCCTGGAACACCTTTATTTTGTTGGCTCCTTCTCTTCTCTGGCTCTTGGTATGCTGCTGGATGTTTTTGATGGAACTCTGCAATTGCCTCTTTCGCGTTTTCTACGTTTGATTTGGGTTCCCATGAGTCTTCTGATTCTGGGTAGTCGGCCCATCGGATGTAGTATTTGATTGGAATGCGTTGATCGTCCGGCTTTCTTGAGTCTAGTATCTCCTCCACTTCGTATTCTGTGTCTTCTGGTAAGAGTCCGGGCGGTTGTCCAGGGTAGTTGGGTCCATGAGTGTCCGTCTCCTTGTAGTGTTTCAGTAGGGAGGCGTGGAACACTGGGTGTATCCTCCACTTCTTGGGGAGTTTTAGTCGATAGGTTACTGGTCCCAATACATCAAGGACTTCAAATGGGCCATGCCGTTTGTTCGATAGCTTTGCTTTTGGCCTTGTACTCTTTATGTTCTTTCCGTCTAGGGTTACCATGTCTCCTTTGTGGTATATCCGTCCCTCCTTTGCCAAGTCATCATTCTGCCGTCGCATCCTTTCAGCTGCCATGTTCAGGCTTGCCTGTATTTCCTGACGAATTTCTTCCATCAATCGTAGACGGTCTTCTACCGCAGGGACTTTGGACGTGGGTTCTGGTGAGGGAAACATCTTTGGCAAGAATTCATGCAGGGTTTCGAAGGGCGATCGATTTGTTGCGGAATGTGAATGTGCATTATGGCAGAATTCGGCATATGGGAGTCATTTGGCCCAGTCGTCTTGTCGATAGTCACAGTAGACTCAAAGGAATTGTTCTAGCTCTTGGTTGTACCTTTTGGATTCCCCATCTGTCTGTGGATGATATGCTGTGCTGAGTGCAGAGTCGATTCCTAGCTTCACCCATACCCCTCTCATTACTTTTCCTGCGAATTGGGTCCTCGATCTGAAATCATCTTGTCCCACAGCCCGACTTGCCTCCAGACATGTTGTAAAAGTAATTCTACTGTTCCATTGCTGTCAATCGTTTTGTTGCAAGGGATCAGAATGACTGCCTTTGTAAGGCGGTCTACGACTACGAGAACTGAGTTGTAATCCTCTGAGATTGGGAGGTCTGTGATGAAGTCTGCTGTGATGATTTGAAATGGTTGAGTGGGGGTTTCGTTGGTGACTAAAGGAACATGAGCTGGGTTGTTTGTTGGCTTTGTAAGTTGGCAGGTTGCACATCCGTCGACGTAGTCTCAAACGAAGACTGACATTCCGGGCCACCAGTAGTCTCTGCCTAGGAGTTCGTATGTTTCGAAACGTCCAGGACATCCTGCTAATGGGTTGTCATGGTGCAACTGGACTAGATCTCGTTGGATGTCATTGTCTGGTGGTACGTATATCTTTCCGCGGAACAGGACAATCCCGTCCTCATAGTTCCATTCTTTAAGGTTTTTTACAAGTGTTCTTGGTCCATTGTGTAGAAGGACGTCGAATGATTTATGAACCTCTAAGTCCCAGCGAGGGGAGTCTTTGATCCTTTGTATGATGTCTGAGTGTCCTGTCGTAAATGCCACCCCTTTTTGAAGAGCTCTGACACGGAAGAAGGTGGGGTTTAGCAGTACTTGGTCCTTGTTGTCGTCTTCTGTTCCAATCTTGTGGTCCACTCTTCGTGACAGAGGGTCGCTCTTGTTGGAAATGCCAGGTTTATGAATCAGTTCAAAGTCAAAACAGGTCAGGAACAAGGCCCATTGGGCCTGTCGTTGGTTTAAGTTCTTCGCTGTGCGGAAATATTCCAGATTCTTGTGGTCGGTCCAGATTTTGATCTGTATTGATGCTCCTTCTAGGTAATGCCTCCAAGCTTCCAACGCACAGATGATTTCCAGTAGTTCCTTGTTGTGGATCTCGTAATTCTGTTCAGCTTCTGAAAGAGACTTCAAGAGATATGCAACTGGGTGCCATTTTTCGTCTTTCCCCTTCTGGGATAGAATTCCACCGGTGGCGTAGTTTGATGTGTCAACTTCTACTCAGAAAGGTTTAGTGGTGTCGGGCATGATCAGGACTGGCGATGAGATGAATGCTCGTTTCAGGTCGTCGAATGCCTTTTCACGATCAGCTGTCCATTCCCAAGGTTGTTCCTTCTTGGTGAGTTTGAAGAGGGGTCGGGCTCTTTTCGAGAATCCTTCGATAAATTGTCGATAGAAATTTCCAAATCCTAGAAATGCCTGAGTTTCCTTCACTGTTCTTGGGGTAGGCCATTCTGCTACTCCTGCCACCTTTACTGGATCCATGGCAAGCATATTGTGTGAAACGATGAGTCCCAGGAACTCCACTGATTCTTGTTCAAAGGCGCATTTTTCCAGTTTAGCGTAGAGGTCTTTGTCACAGAGTCGTTGGAGGACCTTCTTCACCAATTCATGGTGTCCGTCTAGAGTATCAGTGAATATAAGGATGTCATCCATATAGATCACCACCTTTCCAGTGTTGATTAGGTCCTTGAATGTTGAGTTCATCATTGCTTGGAAAGTGGCAGGGGAGTTGGAAGTACATTACTGTAGGTTCAAAGAGACCTCGGTCAGTGCGAAATGCTGCCTTCCATTTGTCTCCCTCTGTAATGCGGACATTGTTGTAACCTCGTCAAAGGTCGATCTTCGAAAAGATTTTAGCTCCCTTAAGTTTGTCCACCAGTTCCGATATAAGAGGAAGTGGGTAGGTATTTTTAACTGTCCCTTCATTAAGTCGTCGATAGTCCTGTACTGGTCGTAGACTTCCATCCTTCTTAACAAAGAAGAACGGGCTAGAATTTGGAGATTTGGAGTCTCTGATGTATCCTTTCCTTAACTCTTCATTGATGAACTTGTTGAGGTGTTCTCTCTCTGATGGTGACATTTGGTACCCTTTGCTTGGTTGTGGTCTGAACTCTGGTTTCAAGTTGATGGCGTGATCCCATTCTCCTCGTTCTGGCAATTGTTCTGCCGTCTTTTTGTCAAACACCGACAGGTATTCATGGTATTGAACCGGAACAAGATCTTCCTTTATCTTTGTCGGTTCCTTGGTGTGTTGGGCTTTGTTACGGATAGTCACACTCAACATCCGTACATCCGGGGACAGCTCAATCACCCGGGATTCTTCAAGGATTATTCCCACAAGTACCCCAAGGTCCCAGAACCCCAGAAATCGTCCAAGACACCGACAAATGACCGCTTAGACCACGCGTGAGGGTCACACGGCCATGGTCTGGACCAGACACAAGTAGGATACTTCCGGGGTCCCCAAAATTCTCCAATACCAAGAGAATTCCCCCCGGGACCCTTTCATTTCCGACTTTTTGCCTTATTTTCCGCAGTAATTAGTTCTAAGACCCCAGGAGTGACTCCGCACTAATCCCCCAAAAACCCAGTTGGGCTGTGCGCTACTCCGAGGGCTGGATATTCAATTATACAGCTTTTATGGTAGATATTTTCCCATGCCCCGGCAAAGTCCATGGAATTGTCTAGGCCCTAGGGCTTATAGGTAGACCAGTAGATATACTAGTAGGCAGTGCTATAGGTAGTCCAACATCGTATAAAAGGCCTGAGGTTTCTGTGAAACCTCAGCCTAGATATTGTTGTTGTTTTTGCCCCGTTATTGTTGTTTCCCTTGTCCCCTGTCTGTTCTCAGTCTCTCTAAGTCTCTCGTGGGTTGAGCCTCAGCTCCCCTTCGTAGTTTCTGTGTCCTCAGTGTTCCTGAGTGTTCCTTGAGTCTCTCAAGTCGTAGTTTCGTGCTTTAAAGATCCTCAGAGGTCTTTTTGAAGTCTTGGTGAGTGTTCTAGCAGTATCACTGTTAATACTGGTTGCTTTAGAAGTAACTACTAGTATCTATGGTATTCTTGTCTTAGATATTTTGCTGCCTCAGTCCCCCTTAGAGTTGTTGTGTACGTTTCGTGTGCTTCTGCGTAGGTCTTAAAATCGTACTCATTACGTGCAGCGGTTAGAAGTGAACGGTCTGTAACAGGCTTCAGCCAACCTTTGCGACTGAGTAAATGTCGCTCGAATCGTTGCAGGTATTTCGCTGGTATTTTCCTGTTCTTTGTCGTCTTCTGTCTTTGCAAACAGAGAGGCAATCATTCTGGCTGTCCATTCTTCCAGTACGTCTGGACGCTCTTCGTCATCTTCTGTGAATAATCTATTGGGGAGTGGTCTCTCTATCCAGCGATGTTTGACCGGTCGTCTGCTTCCCGCTATCTTTTCCACTAGCTGGGGTACTGATTCATTTCGCTCAATTCATATGGGGGTTTGGATGTGACAAAAATCTTCGACAGGGGGTATTCGTATGGAACTCGTGTGACCAGTGACACGCCAAAAATTCTCGTATGGACCCCCAAGCACCCAGTTTTGGAACCCTCAGTTGTGATTATATGCTTAAATCAAGTCATTGCATTTCCCCCATAAACTTTATAGAAATCACGGCCCGGGTTGCGACCCGGCACTAGCTACTTATTCTACGTAACGTTTTGCGCTCAAAGATAATGGCAGGCAACGAGGAGGGCAAGAAAAACGGCTGGTAGTACTACGTCACCGGAAATCGGGCTATCCGAAGTTCGGGTCACATACCCGGACAATTCGTATAGACCCTTTGTGACATAGTGACCATCCGAAAATTTTTCGTATATGGAGGTCCGTGTGACCTGTGACATACAAATTGAGTGAAATGGATCAGTATCCCCTTTCGTCTTGTCTCAGATTCGATTTTCGGAGCAGTTCCCTTTATGTTGCTATCAGGGGGGCATCTTGTCATTTCAACAAGTTCCTTGTTCCAGTCGATTTCGGGATTGTCTTCTTCAGCCAGTCAGTTCCTAGGATCACGTCGCTATCTCCGATGTCAGCGATGTAGAATTCGGCCAGTTCGGTGTGGTGTGAATTCTGGTCTCTTGAAAGTATCCTGGTTCGTTGTCTGGTGGAATGTCTGATCCAACCCAGAGTATTTACACTGCCGTCAACATTTCTGATGGGAATTGCTTCCGGTAGTCTCATAAGAGTGAAGTCATTTTCTCTTGCGCATCGAGTGTTAATGAAGATCCCTTCTGCTCCGCTGTCGAGAAGGGCCTTCACGTTGACTTTTCGTCCTGTAACTTTTCCAATGAATTCTACTCCAATAATGATTGATGGAGTTCGTTCGTTCCATGTAAGTGACAGAATCCTTATTTCACCTGGTTTTGTGGTGATGAAAGGTGTATATTGATTTGGCAAGTTACTGATACGTGTATTTACAACTCCATCTGGCAACGCGGCAGGGGAGTGAGTTAAAAATCCTTTTTGGAGAAGACTGAGGCTAGGGCGGCATGTTGTTCAGGAGTAAGGGCAGCAAGTGCTCTGGCGGCAACGGAGATGGCGTCATCCGTGGTAGTCAGTGTAGTCGAGGCAGGGGAATTTGGAGTGGAATCAGTAGTTGGGGCAGATGCTGTGGTTGCTTGGACGTTTTGGGTGGTGGTCTGTCGCCAGTTCCCAGAAGTAGAGGCAGCCAAAGTCAACGCCTTTTTCTTCGAGCAGTCTGGTGAATTGCGTATGTGACCCTTCTGTCCGCAGTCAAAGCATCGTCCTTCCCTCATGTATGTCGTGTGTTCTTCCGGAGTGAGTCTCCCCACAGACGTGGACATCGTGTTTCTCGCTTGTTGGCTGTTTGAGGTATTGGCGGCTCTGATTGTTGTGGTAGTGGTGGTCGTCAGCTTTTGATGTCCCCATGCTTTTTCCTCAGCCTTTGAGCGTACCCAGTCGTTGTACTTTTGTATGGCTGCTTTTTGCCATCCCTCTAAGGTTGTGGGTACTACTTCAAACTTATTGATGGTAGCCTTCAAAGCTGGGTTAATATCCTGCTTGTAGAACAACCTGAGACCGGCATCGTTGTGTTCTGAGTCTCCGGCTAATTCGTTGAAGGCCTTGTTCAACTCGTCGATGTCTGCCAAATCTCCTGTTTGTCGAAGGGAATCTAGCTTTTGTTCTGCTGTCCCTTCCCGGCCATGAGGTTCGAAATCCTCTCTGAGCCAGTAACAAAGGTCTCTCCAAGTTTTCCATCACCAGTCCGCAAAGTTCTTGTTCGCATAGTCGTCTTCTATTTCCTTGCTTCGGTGATGCGCCCAAACATGCTTGATGAATGATAGGAGGAGGTCGATTTTGTTGGATGCGCTTGGATAAATGGCCTCGTTGAGACAGAGGTATCTTCTGAATTCCATCAGGAAGTCTTCAACTTTCTCCCTGTCTCCAGTGAATACATCTGGTTTCTTTCCCCTTTCTTTGAAGCTGGGAGGTTCCTTAGCACTGGCAGACCTCCAGCTATCACTGCTCCTTCCATTGTCGCTGCCCTGTTCACCGTCCGATCTGTCCGGATCATCTGGTGGTGTACCGGGGCGCAGTGGTTCATCTCTTCCAGGTGCAACTCGTCCCTTCCCCTTTCGGGTCTCCGTCTTTGTTTCTATTTTGTCTCCGTTCTTGTCTCTGACATGTTGGAAGGACCGGCGGGCGTATTTTCCGGTGTGGAGGTTATGTTGGTGGTGTCCCCCTCTACTAACGTTTGTGGGTTGTATGGAATAGTGAGGGGTAGGGATCCGTCTAATACTCCTTTGTCAAGGAGTATGGTTTTGTTGTTCTTTGTGAATTATGCCCATTGATGCTCGTTTCTTTTACCGCTGTATATCCAATATACTTTCACACCAGATCCTACTTCGGATCCCCCTTGCCACAGGTAGTAATGTCCATTGATGAGTTTGATTTGTTTGGGTAAGTCAACTGGTGTCAATGCCCTTCCTGCTGGAGTTGCGACTCGAGAAGGGTCCTTTGAGTTGGTAGGTGGGAGGTTCTCAATGATGGGCAACGTTTAGTGGGCAATGTAGATGTGGGTGTTGTAGTTCTCGAGATGATTGGTTCTTTGGGGGAAATCATCTTCAGCGACTACTCGGCCATAAACGAGCTTTTGGTCCATTACGTGGAACTGGGTGACGGGTACCTTCTTCGAGACGTGGATTTCAGTGCAGTCCTCCTCGAGGTTGTGGACGATCTGGATGAGGACATATTCACTGTGGTGTGTGTCATACGTTGGTGCTTTGTTCCACCAGATGGCGTGGTGTAGTCGCAACCACTTGTTGTGTAGGTACTGGGGGTCTTCTAGGACGATCTTTGAGACGAAGGATTCAAGTCTGAGATTTGTTGTTTCATCGGGTCTGATGAATCGGATTGGGTAGATATATTCTCGGGGTCTGAGGGGTTCTGGTTTGTATATGAACTCAATCTGGAGGTTCTGGGACGCCAGTATGGTCGTCGTTCTGTGGTTCGTGTTTCTTTGGTTGGTTCGAGAGTGAGGTGAGGGTAAAAGAGCTTAACCAAGTGTCAGGAAGGCAACCGCAGTTGCCCCTCAAGTCACTCAATCAAGTCTGTTCTGCTGTGTTCACTATGGATCGACCAAGTGGTTAAGCTGAGGAATCGTACTGTACAAGGTAAGTCTTTTATACTTGGTTACAGGTTAGAATGAGTCATCAAGTGTCCGTATGAGTCGGCAGAGAAGAGTCAGGGATGGATGGCTCTGAGATTGTGAGTCGGGCCGTTGAGTCACAGATGGTGAGCCGTAGATGGTAACAGGCCCGCTGAGTCGTAATGGATGAGTATGAGTCGGCCCGTTTGAGTCATGGAGTTGCATCAGATGTTTGGGGAAATGAGGTGAGTTGAGATGATGGTTTAGTGCTCAGTGTGGGTTTGGGCGCTTGTTGGGGGAAATAGGAGGAATCGTGACAGTGCCCTAGTAAATTGGTATGTCCCTAGTGACAATGCACCTGACCACGACACTCGCATGTGGGTTGTTGAGCCAGAGTACATTGGTCGGCGTCGGAGTGTCCAAGTAATACCATTAGACACTATTTCCCATTCTGCTCACCTCCTACCCATCTATGGCAACAAGACACTCCCCGAAACCTTTCATTTTTCAGATTCTCTAGATGCCTTTGATTTCTATTATGTCAACAAGTATGTGAATCATTTCATGTATGATTTTCTCTTACAGTGAATGTATATTAGCTTTGGGAGTCATCAGAAACATCTTCTGTAGGTAGCAAATGCTATTAGAAGGTGAAGGGACAGCAACTGTTTTTGTATTGGAGGAGCTTGGGGGGGAGACCATGCCACAAGCCCCGAAAAGTCACGAAAAGTCACGGCTTTCTGGCTTTTGACTTTCCGAGAAAGCCGGAAAGCCGGAAAAGGCCGAAAGTATTTTGCCGGTTTACCGATGTGAGGGGCTCAAGGTCACTTAGAGAGAACTAGAGACGATAAGCGTGTGTCATCCATTCGTTCTCTCGATACCGATTAAAACTTACTGCCGGTCCAACCGTGTTTAGTCGAGCAAGAGCACTTGACTGCGGCTGTTTCCAAGTGTCTGATCTTTGTGGCCCGTGAGGCTATGAAGTATCTATGCGGAAATGCTCTCCATGCCTTCCCCAAGATACACAGCATGCTTTGCCGCCTTACCTGGGAAATGACAACTATTTCCACTCGGCTCAACGGTATACCTGGATTTCCTGGTGTCAGTGGGCTGAGCGAGGAAACCCAGAGCGCTGAACTAGCAGGGGCTGTCCGTAGGGCTATTGCCTTTGGTGAGGACACGGTCCGTTACCTTCACCATGTCAAGGAGGCTAGTCGAGAGATCTCTGGGGGAATTGGCAAGAATACCGTCGAGAAGGAAATCAATAAGGCCGCTTTGGGCTCTCGTTCTCGTCACTTCTTGGATATTGTCGACTGATTTCGGTGAGTCCTTCTCTGATTGACTCCTCTATCTGCTGATGTTAGGAGTTGAATACTTTCGACTCACTACAATGATCAAAGGCAAGACACTGGATGAAAAATAGCATATTAGCAGCAGAATTATTTAAGGAATATACAAGGATTACCTTTTGAAAACTTTAGAGAAACAAAAATATTTTTGTAAGAAAATATGCAAAGATTATATTTGGCATCTTGCAACTAAAACCTAATGTCATGGTTATTTCATTCAAGAGTTGTCAACCATATTCCTTTCATATTTATCTAGCAGATAAATTTTTAGTTTTCTAAAGTTCTCAAAAGATAATCCTTGCATATCTCTTAAATAGTTCTGCTGCCAATATGCTATCTTGCATCCAGTGAGAGGGGATTAGGAAGCAAAAGGAATGCAGGTAAGGTTTCCATGGTTGTGAGTAGCGAGGTGGATTTTGGAGGAGAAAGTTTTAGCTGGTTGCGGAGCAAGGCTCGACGCGAAGATAGGTGATGTTAGTAGTTAGTAGTTCACACAGTTGTTCAGCAGTTTAGATTGAGAATGAGAATGAATTTGAACACAGACAGAAAGAAATCAAACTGGGGGTACAAAATATCAAGGTTGGGACTCGACACTGTCGAGTCCCGCCTTATATACTGTAGCTATTTCTATATAAAGTAACCATAAATGAGTCATGTTATTTGTAAGTATCTACTGCGCAGGTATAGGTTTCAGGGAAATATAAGCATTGTAAGGATTGCGTGGACAGTCGGCAGGAAGGAATGTGAGGACAAACAATAGTAAATTATCAATGAATGTATTGCGGAGGCTGATTTGTACGCTCGGCACAAGGGAAAATGTCGGGAATTTGTACTGGGGGCTGTGAAAGACTGCGGGGACATGGAATTAAGCCATAAATCCGAGGGGTACATTTTCTCAGAGCTGTCGGACTGGTCTTTCGGTCGTTGCTAACAGCTAATCACCCTCAAGCCCTGCTCAGAAATCGATAGATGACCGGCCTTTTTGTGTCAACACGATGCCGATTCACAACTTTTTGAGACATGCTCATTCCGGTGATTCAACCACCGCTACTGTGGGCTCCTCTTCTGACACCTAGGTAAGCATATCACTTCCTTGATCGATAGCCATGACTAAATGAATTGATTCTTAGTATCTGTAGACTAGAGAATTCAATGTTGTACTTCGATAAAAAAAATTGAAAGTATTATTCTACTTCCTTAGACAATTGGAACGTCAAAGTTGTGAAGCATCAATTCCATCATCGTCCATTCTGTTGGAACTCCCATCTTGAGTTGGGTGTTCTCCTAAGAGATCCTCTCATGCTTGTTCAACTGCACTCAATTGTTCTTCAGTTGGGGCCGGTTTGCGGGGATGTCTCGCATGAAACTTTCGTACCATTTGAGTTGCCCCTTGAAGGTTCTCCAATGACTCCCAGGTATCGTCTTCCAGGTTGTATCCTTCCCACCGTACATGATATTTGAGTTATAAACCACGTCCCTTGCTATCAAGAATAGCTTCAACGACATACTCTTCTACACCCTGTTCGACCTTGATTGAAGGAGGGGGTGGTTGTCTTTGCTGTGGGAAAGAATCAGGATGGTGTTTAGACAGTAGACTTGCATGAAAGACGTCATGAATACCTTTAATAGAGGCTGGAAGCTTAAGGCGGTGAGCATGAGTCGATACTCGCTTTAAGATCTCGAAAGGCCCTTCACGCTTTTGATCTAGCTTTCTCGTGGGCCTTTTTGTCTTGAGGATCCGTGTATCCAACCAAACCTTAGAGCCTACAACAAATTCGTCAGGTATATTGTCTCGCCGTTGATTGGCATGAAATTTATACCTTTCATTTGCACAAGCTATCTGTTCCTGGAGGTACTCGTGCATGTCGGCCATGTCTTCTGCAACCAAGAGTGCCGAGTGACTCGGGATGTCCTTAAATGAGAGTGTGAGTTGGGGATGATATCCCTTGTTGGCGAAGAAGGGAGTCGTATTTGTTGTGCTATGCAGTGTATTGCCATAAGTAAACTCTGTGAGCGGTTAGTATTGCTCCCAATTGTCCTGTTCATAACTCACAAATAGTCTTAGGTATTGTTAAAGACTCTGGTTAGTACGCTCTGTTTGACCATCAGTTTGAGGATGGTATGCCGTGGATAAGGCGGTATGTACTTCCAAAATTTTGCACAGGGACTGCCAGAAGTTTGAGATGAAAGTACTCCCTCGGTTGGATACAATATCAGCTGGGAGCCCATGCTTTGAAAAGATGTGCTTGACAAATTGTTGAGCCAACTCCGAGGCCGTATCTGTAGTCTTGCAAGGAATGAAAACTGCTTGTTTTGTTAGCCTACAGACAATAACCATGATCGCATCATACCCTTCGGACTCTGGTAATTGAGTGATGTGATCGACAGAGATAGAAAGCCATGGCCGTTTGGCAATCGGCAGGGGCTTTAACAGTCCATAGGGCCTACGACGAACTGACTTAGCCCGCTGGCAAGACTGACACGATAGTACATACGACTTCACGTACTTGCAAATCTTTGGCCAGTAAAACATTCGCAAGATCAACTTGACTGTGTTTTCAATACCGGGGTGACCTTGCAATTTGTGGTCATGATACAATTCATGACATCTAAACATATATCTTGGTGGTCAGGAACATAGATGACACCATTTCGTAGCAGTAACCCGCCTTCGATTTTGTAGGGTCCTGTCGGGTCCTTGGTCATCAAACTCCTAGCCTGCTCCCAATGATGGTCCGGGGGCAATTCACGTATGCGCTTGATCAATAAATCTTCGTTCAAGATGAATGTAGCAGCCAGAAACACGACGAGTTGTTCTGGCCTAATCAGAATCTTATGATTGATTTTGTTAGTCTCATCGTGGAATGTCTTCTTGGGATACACGTCTGCTCGCCTTGTTAATGCGTCAGGTTTTAATCCAAGCCTTCCCGGTCGGTATTTGATAGAGAAATCAAATCCAGAAAGGAATTCCAACCACCTAGCTTGACGTCGACTAAGCTGTTTAGTCGTCGTGAAGAACTGTAAATTATTATGGTCAGTAAAAACTTGGATAGTGTATCGAACCTTCCAAGTAGCGTAGCCAACAGCTCCGCTCGAGTCGCGGTTCTAGCGCTCGGGAGCGGAGCGGAGTAGAGCGGCTCGGGAAATCCCGCTCTGCCGAACCGGTTGAGTGGCTCCGCTCGGAGCTGACTCTGAGCTGGTGGAGTCCGCTCGAGCCACCTGAAGATTTCCGAAAATTCCCCCCGTAATATGATTGTTTTTATTAACTTATAAGTATCAAATTGATCTGTATTCCATATTTACAGTGCTTTGGCATGAGTAGAGCACATATTACATATTGGGTGCAAACCCGGGTGTGAAGGAGACTGGCAAGGGCCGTGGGAAAGTTATGCAAGGGCTTCGCACAGCTTTCCCACAGGCCCCAAATGAGCAAATTGTGTTTTGTTGTGCCTCTGTGCACATACCCATGATGTCCTCACACTGGTGCAAAAGTGTAGAGCACAATATGCTTGAAAGAACAAATTTTAAAAAAATGCCACTCGAGCGGTGGCTTAGCCGCTCTGAGCGGCTCTGGAGCGGAGCCACGTGACCTCAGCCGCTCCCGGGAGCGGCATTGACCGCTCCGTTCCGCTCCGGAGCCAGAGCGGAGCGGAGCGAGCTGTTGGCAACGCTACTTCCAAGTACGCATGCCATTGTTTAAACGATTCTACGATTACTAACAATTCTTTGTTGTAGATATCGTAATTGAGTTTGGCTGGCGCCATGCTCCTGGCATAGAATGCGCTCGGGTGAAGGTCTTGCGTATCCGGATGGGGCTGGGACAAGATTGAAGCAATAGCATAATCTGAGGAGTCTGTCTCCACGACTATCGGCATGGAAGGATCAAAGTGTCATAGGATGGGGGCCTACAACGCTTGTTTGAGGAGTTTGAAAACATTTTGACATTCGGAGGTCCAAGCCCACTCCTTCTTCTTTGATGTGAGGTAAGTGAGAGGTTTTACAATACCCGAATAATTTTCAATGAAGTGTCTGTAAAAATTGGCGAATCCCAAAAAGGATTGTACTTCCTTAACTGTCGTTGGAACCGGCCAGTCTTGAACAACCTGTACCTTCTTTGGATCCATCCTTATACCCGATGGTGAGACAATTACACCTAGATACTTGACTGAAGTAGTGTGGAATTCACACTTCTCCGGTTTGAGATGCAAGTCATTCTTTTCTAAACGGCGTAGAACCTCACTTACATCTCGCACATGATCCTCCATGGTCTCCGAGTATATTGAAATGTCATCAAGATAAACAATGACATTCACGTCTACCATGTCATGAAAAAGTTCGTTCATGAACTGTTGGAACACAGATGGAGTGTTAGTAAGGCCGAACGGCATCACTAGATGCTCAAAGGCTCCGTATCGTGTTCGGAAGGCCGTCTTCCATTCGTGACCTTCAGCGACTCGCACATTGTAATATCCTGCACGGAGGTCCAACTTGGTGTAGATTGTGGACTTGCGAAGACGGTCGATGAGAGTACCTATGAGAGGAATAGGATAGTTGTTCCGTTTGGTGAGTCAATTCAGGGCGCGGTAATCGATACACAAACGGAGTGTACCATCTTTTTTCTTGGCAAAAAGGACTGGTGCTCCTATTGGTGAGTTTGACAGTCAAATGAAACCCTTGTTAAGCATCTCGTCGATATGAGTTTTGAGGGGTTGAAGCTCCATCTCAGACATGTTATATATCCTACCGATAGGTGGATACTCGTCGTCAACGGCTTCAATTCTCATATCGTATGAACGGTGAGGAGGCATGTTTTGAGCTTCCTGAGCTGAGAAGACCTTGTCGCAAATGTGATACTGAGGGGTACAACTTTCTCGAACTTGTTGCGTTCTTCCGGCGTCATCGTGTCATTGTGAGCAGCCTCAGGTGTTTCTTAAGTCTTGGAGGCTGCAAGCCAGGGGGAGAAAGGAGGGGGTGAGTATGGGCGAACTCCCAAGAGGTAGGCTTTGAATTCGTCCTGTTCAATCATTGCGGAGGAAGTTTGAAGCTCCTAGAAACTGTTTACTTGCTGGCGATGGCGAAGAGGGAGGCGAAGTATCCCCTTGGAACCCAAATACGATATTTTGGCTCAGGGTGGCTGCCAGTTGCTTGCTACCATTGAGCGAGACCGTTTCCAGTCGATTGGGGGATTATACTTTCTGAGCCATGGGAGTCCTAGGACGAGTTTAGCAGAAGGGTGTAGGCGAGTGATGAGTAGCTGCTTGCCCGAGTGAACCGTACCTTCAGCAAAGACTAGATCAACTTCAAGAGCATGGGTTATCAGTCCTGCAGACATATCTTGACCGTCAAGAAGGGTGAGAACCACAGGTCTCGGTAGTTCTCAAATATTTTGAGAGTGTTTTTGAGCTTCACTTTTGTCGATGAATAAACGAGTGGCACCACAGTCTATGAGTGCGGGGAGAGCTGGATTGTTTAAAGAGAAAAGGTGAGATTGAATGATGAAAGCCTCATTGGAACATGAAGTAATTGAGACTTTCTCGACGCTTGAGTTGGGAACTGAATAGGACGAGGTTATAGCTGACCTCAACAAAATTCGTTCGTTATTATTGTTTGGAATTGTTTGGAGTCGAAAAATTTGAAGGGGATGGGACGATAGTCGGACACAATTTTCCCCCTTCTCGAGGTCTTGAGTCCCATGCTCGTTTCCCGACACGTGTTCTACCAAGTCAGATTCGTTGTCTGTAGCATCGGGGTCATCCACGATTTGAGCATTGCCATTTGCATCAAATTCGTAAGTAAAGATGTCAGCTTCTGGTGGTAAGTCTTCCATTGCAAAGCCTACTCGGCCTGACGCTGTATTTGGTGGGATGTTATCAACTGGAGGATTGTGGCAGTTCCATCCAATATGTCCAGCTTCTCCGCATCTAAAACAAAAGCCGTTGGCCATCCTTCATTCATGTTCTTGACGAGTGATGCGCATCATAGGCCGGTTGGGAGTTGAGTCTTGTGCAGCTCGTGCTTGGACTGAGTCGGTGCGTCGGTTGACTTGAGGTCCCGATCCGTTTCCTTTAGCAACTACTAGCACTGTAGAGGTAGGGTTAGTAGATGAAGATGCAATTTGATTCTGATTATTAGGTTGGTATGGACCTCCTGGCCGGTTCATAAACCCGATATCAGCAAAAGCTTGCCGTGCTCCATCTATCTCAAGTAGTTTTTCTATTACTCCTTGATAGTGTTCAGGAATACTGCCAACGTAAGTTATGCGGTCTCTCAGATCCTTACAAATCTGGGCGATTAAGCGCCCCTTTAAAGCGTATTCATTGTAATGCGTCAGTAGAGACGCATCCTCGAATGTCACTAAAAATTCAGCGAACGTTTCACCGAAACGTTGGATGACACAGTCTAAAGAGACCTGAGCCTGTAACTGTTCATCATGAACGCTGAAAAGCCTCCTCATTTCATCTACAAAGTCTCTCCAAGCATGTATAGCTGCATGATATTCCCCATCATTGAGCTCCCTTTCCGACCAATTCTGAAAGGTCTGAGCTGCTGCGCCAGCTAGATATGATGACGCAAACTGAACCTTATCCTGGTCAGAAACGTAAATGTGAGGTTTCGCTACAAACATGTGAATGCGCTCACTAATAAAGCCTCTGAACTCGTCACGTTTGGATCCATCAAACTCTTGAGGTTTTTTAATCTCGAGTTTTGATTCACAATTCACAGCCTCTCGGATAAGACGTGAATCTTCCTCCCGATTGAACGGGGTAGGTGAAGTTCCACGTCCCGATGGTCCATAACCGAAACCAGGAGGAGGTGGCGGTGGCACAGAACCGTATCCATGAGGAGGAGGTGGCGGTGGAGGTAGAGGTGGACCGTATCTGAAACCTGAAGGTCCAAATCCAGGATAGTGAGGCCATCCTGACGGCGGTCCAGGTGGAGGTGGTGGTGGAGGGGGACCTATCGAAAGAAACTGCGAGTTTGAAGAATGTGGAGGTCGTGGTAGAACAACGGGCTCGTTTTCATTATCTTTATTTGATGGAATTGAATGATAGGTCGTGCTTGAGGTGTTTGTACTCGTTGTTTGAATCCATTATCGAGTCCTTACTTGAAGTTGAATCTGTTTGATCCATGATTGAGTCGACTGATGAATTCAAAGGTGTAGAGCCTACAGGGCCACTTACACATACCCGTTGTTGATTGTTCTGATTTTCATCATCGTCGTTGTCACCTCTTGAAGATGGAGGGGACGATCCTGAGGGAGGGGACCCGGATGGTGCTGTCCCATATGAAGACAAATCAGATGGGCCATTTACCACATCCTTGAGAGAGTTAAACGGGCCATTTGCCACGTCATATGAGGATAATGAGTAGTTCACTACATTATCCCTTGAATGAGCCTGTAAGGGGTGCTCCCCCGAAGCTCGTGGCATAGCCACACCATTGGATATTCACGAGTATAAAAGGCCGATAACAGCTTAGTAATTAACTATTGCTTACTCTGCTGCCTCGCTGTAACCCAACGTACGCTACCTGTAGCCAATTCTATACGTCTGTCTGGTTATTGAGGCTTGAAGGTCTGAGTATAGCGATCCCCCACCTTTCACATTTTTTTAACCTTCAGCATTGGCTACCTCGCTAGCTTACTCTCTACTCTCTACCTTCTCCATCGCACTCAACCACGCCGGTCCACACTCGAAAACAGAAGCAACGCCAGCTCGCCTCGGTGTTCGACCATCTCCCATATCCCAACTCTCCACCAACACCTACGTCTTCTACCACATCCCAAAAGCCGTTGACTACCTCGACTTAATCCACGGGCTCTAAAACCTCGGTTGCTTTCGGGTCTTCTGCACCTCGCAACACTGGTCAAACCTCTACGTCTCGAGCACCTCCTGCTTTGTCTACTGTACCTACAGGCTCGTCACAGCCATCTCGCCGTTCATCCTCTCGGTCTTGCGAAACTACTTCAACTTCCAATACCGATGATAGTCCTCGGTCTAATGACACTGTAAAAGAACGAACTCCTAGTCGTTCTGATAGCCGTAACAGCCTGTTTGGTAGTCCCAATCAATCCAAATCCATTACTAATGCTACTGCTGAAGAAATTTTATCGGAAACCAATTGATTGGCCAGGAAAAAGGGTAAAGAAGTTTTACCCAGCCGACCTCTCGTCATACGTGAGCATGACAACAAGGACAACAGCTCCAATGTCCCTGATAATGGTTCGGGCAACGAACAACACAGTGTCCGTAGCATCAAGACTGTTACTTCGAATTTTTCTCGAAATGAATCTTTGGTACGTGTCCTAATGCGCTAAACGCTAAGACTATAAAAGCAACGGCAGTAGAAGTCGACTAGCAGAGACGACAACCGAGAGGACAGAGGCAGCGAGCAGAGAGCAGGAGCGAGTGAAGAACTGGTCCCAACGACAAGAGGTCAAGATGAGGGACCAGGTGTAAACTACCTAGCTTATATACCCAGTCAGAGGTCTGAGATATGAGTCGTGAACGAATAGGAAAGACAATAAGAAAACAATAAGGAAACAATAGTAGTCAAGTATAAAACAATAACGAGTCCGGAATGAGTAACTAGGAGATGAGAGAAGACAATAAGAACAATAGAATGAATGGGTCGTGAAGAAGGTGTAAGAGACAATAGTGTGAGAAGGAAATATGTGGGAAGGGGAAACGGGCGTCTGGTAGCCGTCAAAGAAACAAGTAAGCGCTGAAAGGGGAATAGGCGCTGAGAAAGGAAAAGATAGGGGGAAAAGCGGCACTTCATGACATTACCCCCCTTCTAGGATTCATCGTCCTCGATGACTAGGCCCCTTCTCGATAGGCTGGCCCTGCTGCGGCGGGGAACTTCTTGTGGAATCGTTTCACTATCCGGGGGGCGTTCTTCAGGTTTTGTGCGGGGTCCCAGGTGTTCTCTGACTCCGAATAACCCTTCCACTTCACCCGATACTCCAGTCGTCTCCAC
>JANHQD010001702.1:0-14884 GCA_024721195.1 Marasmius sp. AFHP31 | reverse complement strand
GAAAGACTCTTATAGTACGCCTAAGTCGTTTAGGCCTATAGTGCTGCTCAACACCATGGGCAAGTTGATCGAGAAGATGATATCTAATCGTCTTCAATTTGACATGGTCAAGTATGACCTTGTCCTTCCGAATCAATTCGGGGGGATATGCCAGCGTTCCACTGAAGACACTGGCGCTTACCTCACCCATCTCGTGCGCGAGGGGTGGAACAGGAAGCAGAAGACGAGCGTGGTGGCCTTTGACATTGCACAGTTCTTCCCCTCCCTTAACCACGAGGCACTCCTTAGGTTCCTTGAATTTCAAGGGTTCCCGGCGTCGCTTGGGGGCTTCTTTCAATCGTACCTGGTAGGGAGGCGCACCAAATATAAATGGGGTGCGTTCGAGTCGGGTCTTCGGGAGGCAGATGTGGGAGTGGGGCAAGGCTCAGCGCTTTCCCCGGTCCTGTCTGCGTTGTACATTGCGCCTATTATGATGGCCTATGAAGTTAGGGCCAGGAGGGCGGGTCTTGATACCACTCTCCTGTCTTACGTGGATGATGGGACGGTGCTTGCACAGTCCCCCTCACTTGACGATAACTGCCAGACCTTGGTGAAGGCTTATGGGTTGATCCATGGGCTTTTTCGAGGTGCGGGGCTTGTCCTGGAACACGGGAAGACGGAAGCCTTCCATTTTTCGCGGGTGGCGGACGAGGTCCTGCCGTCCATTGATCTGGGGTATGAACCGTTCACGGGTGCTACCCCACTGACACCTAAGGTAGTATGGCGCTACCTTGGATTCTATTTCGACCGGAAACTCCTATTCCAGGAGCACGTCCGATTCTACTCCACCAAGGCTCTCACCACCGTTCAGGCGATGAGAATGCTTGGGAACTCTACGCGCGGGCTTTCAGCAGCGCACAAGCGGCTATTGTACCGGGCATGCGTGGTTCCTATTGCCACGTATGGATTCCGGATGTGGTTTTATAATGGGGCTCGGTGCAAGGGTGTACTGAAGTCCCTCAGATCGATGCAGCGAAAAGCTGCGTTATGGATATGTGGTGCGTTTCGCACCTCCCCCACTGGTGGGATTGAGGCCCTTGCGGGATTGAGGCCCTTGCGGGATTGAGGCCCTTGCGGGATTGAGGCCCTTGCGGGATTGAGGCCCTTGCGGGATTGAGGCCCTTGCGGGATTGAGGCCCTTGCGGGATTGAGGCCCTTGCGGGATTGAGGCCCTTGCGGGATTGAGGCCCTTGCGGGATTGAGGCCCTTGCGGGATTGAGGCCCTTGCGGGATTGAGGCCCTTGCGGGCCTGATCCCCATTGATCTTCACCTCCGAAAGATGGCCAAGCGGGCCGCTCTCAGGGGCTCCACCCTCACGGGCACACACCCTCTCAGGGCGTTGTTCCCTTCGGGTCTATCTCAGCGGGCAGACCGCCACCCTCTCTCCATGACTTCAAGGCCTCATCCACGGGCCAAAAGGATTGTGGGCCCCATACCGGATATGGTAGCTACCATGCCCGAAGTTACAGAGTGGTTTGACCCAGTAGACGGGTTGGCCGCTCCGGGAAGCCGAGTTCGGGATTTATTCCCGGACCGCGTTTGTTTCGACAAGTCCCCCAGGGCCTCGGACCAAGAGGCTGAAGGGGAAAGTCGCTCTGAATACCTGGACCGCCTCCTATTGGGGTGCGGATGGGACCCGGAGGGGATTGTGGTGGCTACGGATGCCTCTGTCCCCCCTTCAACACGGCACCAGTCGGTGGCTGGATTTGAGACCTATGTGGGTGGAGAGAGGGTCTTTGGCTCTCGATTTGCCTCGGGGCGTGTTTTAGCTCCATGTGCGGAGCTTGTGGCGATACGATTTGCGGTGACCCGGGTCATTTCCGGGGCTGAGCCGTACAAGCGCGTCACGGTCTTTACAGATGCCATAGCTGCGGCTGAGAGAGCTGTAGATCCGTCCTTACACTCAGGCCAGGCCCACTCTCTGGCAGTGTGCAAGGCGTTGAATGAGTGGCTCCTTGAAGACGATGATCGAGAGATCAAGTTCGTCGAGGTCCCCTCTAGTGCCAAGTGGTCAGTGCACTACTCGGCCCACCTGTTTGTGCGAGGCCTGCCCCTTATTGGGGCGGGGAGTGCACCACAGACATCCCTTGATTACCTTCGTAAGAAGGCTACGGACGCATGCCAGGATGCGTGGGTGACGCGCTTCCAGGAGGCAAAGTACAAAGGCGGACAGTTCTTGGAACTGAACGACCTTAAGGGTAAACCCCTTCAGCCTAAGTACACCAGTGGGGGTACATGGCTTCCACATATTGGTCACACCAATTCCCTTACATCAAGGGTTGTCAGGTGCATCACAAATCACGCTCCAGTAGGAGAGTACTATCGCAGGTTCCGCATTCCGGAATCTGAAGACTGCAGGTGTGGGCGGGCCCTTGAGACTCGCCTGCATGTATTGTTCCGATGCCCACAGGCAACGCGTACGGGGCCCATCAGATATCTGGGGGATCTTGTTAACTTCTTCGACGCCAACCCAGGGGTGTTTGCAATGAGGAACCAGCTCCCTAGAGCTGGAGTGGGATGAGCAACGTTGGCCTGGATTAGGTGCTCGGCAGACCCTTCGGGGTGGTGCGGGACTTGCAGCCGGGCATAGGCCGCGGGTTGTTAAAGGGCTGTAGCGCTAGGGTGTACCAGGTCGGCGGAGCTGCCTTATTTGCCCACAGGCGCTTGGCGCGGTGGGTTCATTCTGCCTGCTAGCTTCGGGTGGCGGGCCTATATAACGTAGTGGAAGGGGAACTCTAGTGCTGTTTTATTATGGGCGTGACGCGCATGTATATAGATAGTGCTGGGTCCGGACTGCGATCGGGCACCGGAATAGAAATGGTAGATTCAAAAAAAAAAAAAAAAAAAAAAAAAGCATCGAGGAAGTGAACAAGGTCCCCCAGATATCTGATGGGCCCTGTACGCATTGCTTGTGGGCAACAGAACAGTACGTGCAGGCGCATCTCAAGGGCACGCCCACACCTGCAGTCTTCGGATTCCGGGATATAGAACCTGCAGTAGTACTCCCCAACAGGGGCGTGATTTGTGATACACCTGACCACCCTTGATGTCAGGGAGTTGGTGCGACCAATATGCGGGAGCCATGTACCCCCATTAGTGTCCTTGGGCTGAAGGGATTTACCCTTAAGGTTGTTCAGTTCCAAGAACTGCCCGCCCTAATACTTTGCCTCCTGGAAGTGCGTAACCCACGCGTCCTGGCAAGCATCTGTGGCCCTCTTGCGGAGGTAGTCCAATGATGTCTGTGGTGCGCTCCCAACCCCCACTGGGGGTAGGCCTCACACAAACAAGTGGGCCAAGTGGTGCACCGACCACTTGGCACTGGAGGGAACCTCGATAGACTTGATCTCTTGATCATTGTCATCAAGAAGCCACTCATTCAATGCCTTGCACATGGCCAGGGAGTGAGCCTGACCTGAGTGTAACAAAGGATCCACAGCTCGTTCAGCCAAAGCTATGGAGTCTGTGAAAAGAATGACACACTTGTACGGCTCAGCCCCGAAGGTGACCTTCATGCGGTGGGCCTGTATAACATAGTGGAAGGGGAACTCTAGTGCTGTATCATTATGGGCGTGACACGCATGTATGTAAATAGTACTGGGTCTTGACTGCCATTGGGCACTGTAATATAAATGGTAGATTGACAAAAAAAAAAAAAAAGCCCTGGAGGTGACCCAGGTAACCGCAAACTGTATTGCAGCAAGCTCCACACATGGAGCTAGGACACGCCCAGAGGCGAAGCGAGAGCCAAAGACCCTCTCCCGGCCCACATAGCCCTCAAATCCGGCCACGGATTGGTGTCGTGATGAGGGGGGATGAGGGGGGATGGAGGCATCAGTTGCCACCACAATTTCCTCAGGGTCCTGCTCTTGATCCGAGGCTCTAGGGGACTTGTCAAAGCAGACCCAGTTCAGGAAGAGATCCCGAATCTGGTTTCCAGAAGCGGCCAACCCATAACTTCAGGCATGGCAGCCACCATGTCTGGTACCGGGCCCACAATCTTCTTGGCCCGTGGATGGGGCCTAGAAGTCATGGAGAGAGAATGGCGGTGCGCCCGCTGAGATAAGCCCAATGGGAACAACGCCCGTAGAGGGTGTGTGCCTGCAAGGGTGGAGCCTCTGAGAGCGGCCCCCTTGGCCATCTTCCGGAGGTGAAGATCAATGGGGATCAGGCCCATCACATAATTGATTACCATATGGAGGAATGATCTCAACTTATTGGCACAGGCAAGTTACCCTCTACATTAGTCAGAAGCAATCAATTGCTCTCTTGGGATGCTGCCTGGTGATACTACTTGGGAAGCCATCCACACAAATACTTTGCATCATACATTGAGACCAGGACAACTTGGGCTGCTTTTACTGATATGGTGGTCCAAGCAGACATAAGCAGACAGAAACAGGTTGATTCAAACAAACTTCAGGTTGGCAGCTGTTTCATGAAACAACAACAATCAATCTTATGTTCCAAATGTGAAAGAGAACAATATGTTGAACAGTGCATCATCAAACAATAGTTTCTCAAAGGCCTTGAAGGCCCACTCTGGACATCCCACACCTAACTCTTTGACTTCCAGACCCCAGGTACACCTTGCTACCGATTCCCGAGAACCAGCCACAGAACCACTTCCGCCGGATAACACAGAATTCCCCCACCATGATATACAAGCGGAGCACAAAATAGAGCCAGAGTTTTCAGCCTATCTGGCTATACCACCAGCCACACCACTGGGATGGTTCTTATCACTTGTTGCTGAACATCCATTGGCTCTAGCACTGTTCATGAAGGATTACCGAGGAATACTTGATTTGGGAAGCACAAACATCTCTTTTTTTTTTTTTTTTTTTTTGAATCTACCATTTATATTCCGGTGCCCAATCGCAGTCCGGACCCAGTACTATCTACATACATGCACGTCACGCCCATAATAAAACAGCACTAGAGTTCCCCTTCCACTACGTTATACAGGCCCGCCACCCGAAGGCAGTGAGCAGAACGAACCCACTGCGCCAAGCACTTGTGGGCAAATAAGGCAGTTCCACCAACCTGGTACACCCTAGCGCTACGGCCCTTTAACGACCCACGGCCTATGCCCAGCTGCAAGTCCCATGCCACCCATACGAGTCTGCCAAGCACCTAATCCAGGCCAATGTTACTCATCCCACCCCAGCTCTAGGGAGCTGGTTCCTTATTGCAAACACTCCTGGGTTGGTGTCAAGGAAGTTCACAAGGTCCCCCAGATATCTGATAGGCCCCATAGCACAAACATCTCTTCAACAACAAACATATATTCTGGAACCTGAATTCCAAGGCGGTACTGCCCATTGGCCCAGCGAACTGTGGCACATTGCTCACACAGGGAAAAGGGATGGTGAAGATTTGAGTTGCAGACGTGCAATATCCTGACAAGTCATTCACCTTGAATCTCAAATCTCAAAGACTCTTATTACATGCCCAACTGCCCTGGAATTGGGGATGAGGATGTGCTATGCGGGAAATGAGGGCTGAACATATATGAGGCAGTGACTTGCCATATAAGTGAGTCTAGTTGTCTCTTTGTAGTCCTATTTGCCATAAATAACTCTCACTGGACCTGGTCATGATACTGAATTGTGTTGAAGAAGACACTGAAACTGGGCATGTCGATATGCTTCACAATGGGGCTCCCCTAGCCCAGTGGTTTGGCCACCAAAAAGGGGACTCAGTGGTTGATTGTGTAATCACTGTAGAGGTAGGGGGTTTGATTCCCTCCCATATATCATACCCACTGGAATAAAAGTGATGAGAGGCACATGACCATCAGAGTTGTCATGGGTCCTCGGCTCCTCTAGCCAGTTCAACACATGCTAGGGGAAGCGGCTATAATGATCCATGTCCAGGGTCATGGGTGTCAGCTACCTCCGGCTTAAGGCGAATAGGGTAAGTGATTAGTCGGGGAATGGGGTGTGACTCCTCTGAAATCCAGGGTCCTTCCGCATGGGGAATAGTCACTAGGCCCAAGTGTGGTGATACCTGCCCGATATGGGAGTGAAAGCATATGGTGCAGTAAGTGGGGGATCTATTTATAACAAGCCGAAGGGCCCTTATGGGGTCCAGGCCACCCCCCACCAGGAAGACCAGGTCCAGCTGCCAGACAGCATAAACCTAAGTAGTACTGGTTGTTAGTTAGCGGTAGTAAGTCAGTGGGGGCTATGCAAGCGGCAGTTTTGGGCGCATGTAGCATACGGGGGTGGCTTTGGTCCGAATCCCCTGTTCAGGCCGCATGTGGTCCTGGTAGTTCTCACGGACTGAAACAACTCCATGTCAAGTCATGTGCTTGAGCTACACAACGTGGTTGGCTGTTGGCAAGGCAGTGACCTGGGACAGGTGGGGATCCACGCTGGTTGGCATCAGCGAACCACCTGTCTGGGAACGGGAAACCTAGTAGCCGGGGCTCTATGTGAACTCCCTGGTGAAGCGTGAGCCGTAGCGGGGTGGGACAGTCCCCCACACCCGGCTTGAGGGTACTAAATCCACTGTTGGTCCACTTGACCAAATATAGGTCAGGTTTGGAAGTTGACTCTGGCGTCTCAGCTAAAACCCGAGTACTGGCCCTGCAAAGGCGCCAAGTAATAGGCTCTCACCTTGAAGGGGTGAGGGCCTATACGTCGTAAATGGTAGATTTGAAAAAAACAAAAAAAAAAATGGCTTCACAATACAACCTGCCTTCTCTCACCACCTGCCTGAGATCAATGGCGACTGCACAAGATATACATCCTTCACAGTAGTTCTTCTGCAGAAGATGAACTCTACAAGTGGCACAGGATCCAACAATGAGACCATTATAGCTACTGACCTCACCTGTTTAAACCAGCCCTGATTTCCTGGGGGACCTTGTTAACTTCCTCGATGCCAACCCGGGGGTGTTTGCAATGAGGAACCAGCTCCCTAGAGCTGGAGTGGGATGAGCAACGTCGGCCTGGATTAGATGCTCGGCAGACCCTTAGGGGTGGCGTGGGACTTGCAGCCGGGCATAGGCTGCGGGTTGGTAAAGGGCCGTAGCGCTAGGGTGTACCAGGTCAGTGGAACTGCCCATTTGCCCACAAGCACTATGCGCAGTGGGTTGGTTCTGCTCGCTGGCTTCGGGTGGTGGGCCTATAAAACGTAGTAGGGAGAACTCTGGTACTGTTTGATTATGGGCGTGACATGCATGTATGTAGATAGTACTGGGCCCAGACTGCGGTTGGGCACCGGGATATAATTGGTAGATTCAAAAAAAAAGAAAAAATAAAAAAAGAAACAAAAAAAAAAGGCAGCCATAAGGCAGACTGGCTCACCTGGAGTAAAGCTTATAGAGGCTCAACGAGAGGAATAAAAGGACTAGAGATTGCAGAGAAACAGTAGGACTTATATACTGTACAAACGTGGCTGTAACTACTATAAAAAGAGTACATAGATATTATAGATGTAGATCTGAAACAATAGATAAGATATAGACATACAGTATGTGCATAGCTATGGTCTGATGTATCTGGGAGTCTGGATTCAACATGGCATCCCATAAGGCCTCTATAACCATAGTGGACACAGGCATATACACTGCTCAAGGAGATCCATGGTATGAGTAAGCTAGCACCCAGACACTTCCACTTCAAGTATGGTGTTTTTTTTTTTTTTTTTTTTTTTGAATCTACCATATATATTCCGGTGCCCAATCGCAGTCTGGACCCAGTACTATCTACATACATGCGCGTCACGCCCATATTAAAAACAGCACCAGAGTTCTCCTTCCACTACATTATATAGGCCCGCCGCCTGAAGCCAGCGAGCAGAACCAACCCACTGCGCCAAGCGCCTGTGGGCAAATAAGGCAGTTCCACCGACCTGGTGCACCCTAGCGCTACAGCCCTTTACCAACCCACGGCCTATGCCCGGCTGCAAGTCCTGCGCCACCCGAAGGGTCTGCCAAGCACCTAATCCAGGCCAGCGTTGCTCATCCCACTCCAGCTCTAGGGAGCTGGTTCCTCATTGCAAACACCCCCGGGTTGGCATCGAGGAAGTTAACAAGGTCCCCCAGATATCTGATGGGCCCCATACGCGTTGCCTGTGGGCAGCGGAACAACACGTGCAAGCAAGTCTCGAGGGCTCGCCCACACCTGCAGTCTTCAGGTTCCGGAATACAGAACCTGCGATAGTACTCCCCTACTGGAGCGTGATTTGTGATGCACCTGATCACCCTTGATGTAAGGGAGTTGGTGCGACCAATATGTGGAAGCCATGTACCCCCACTGGTGTACTTGGGCTGAAGGGGTTTACCCTTAAGGTCGTTCAGTTCCAAAAACTGTCCGCCCCTGTACTTTGCCTCCTGGAAGCGTGTCACCCATGCGTCCTGGCAAGCGTCCGTAGCCTTCTTACGAAGGTAATCAAGGGATGTCTGTGGCGCGCTTCCCGCCCCGATAGGGGGCAGGCCTCGCACAAACAAGTGGGCGGAGTGGTGCACTGACCACTTGGCACTGGAGGGAACCTCAACTAATGACACAATTTGTTGATCAAAGCACATTTCCATGATCCCTCCATTTTTAGACCTTTCCTACAACATATCAGACCATCCCCCTCTCTCCAAGACCATACCAACTCAGCTTCATAATAGGCTCGCATGTCATATCAGCCCTCAGTAATTTTACGACCATCCCTGTCACACTGTGTCTGCCTTTTCATATGGTTTGGGTTCCCTCTGCTAGCCACCAAGTTCTCTCTCCTGTATTTCCATCCATGACACTATTATTCCATGTCCCTTTGTTCCTTCTATGTCCATCCCAGCCATGTTGTATCCTCAATCCACATACATTATCTTTGTTCACCCTCCAATTGTCTTCTTTGTATTTCACAATTTTTTCATGGACTATACACATTATTCATGTACCATATGGCATAGTACAGTTCCAGTTCAAATCATGACAATGGTCCTTACTAGTATATAAGTCTAGTATATAGGGAGCATGTACAGTAGTTTCTGTCTATTGTCAATCTTGTTCTCTTGTTCTACAGGCTTCAAGCTTTGTTGTGTTTCTAGTCTCAAGTCTCATACTGACCTTTCTGGTCTGGTCATTATAGGTCTTTGGTAAAGTCCTATATCAATTGCAACTATCCATGCAAACCAAAGAATGTCACGATTCCTCCTAAATTTCCCCAACAAGCGCCCAAGTCCACATTGAGCGCTAAACCATCATCTCGACTCACCCCATTTCCCCATCTGTCTGACTCAACTCCATGACTCGAACGGGCCGACTCATAATCATCCGCCACGACTCAGCGGACTTGTTACCGCCTACGACTCACCACTTGTGACTCAGCGGCCCGGCTCACAATCCCAGAACCATCCATCCCTGACTCCTCCTCGCCGGCTCATACGGACACTTGATGACTCATTCTGATCTGTAACTTAGTATATAAGACCGACCTTGTACAGTACGTTTCCTTAGCTTAACCACTTGGTCAATCCATAGTGAACACAGCAGAACAGACTTGATTGAGTGACTTGAGGGGCAACTGCGGTCGCCTTCCTGACAAAGAACAACCCCATCATGAAACTTCATGTTGCTACCTGGCAGGTTCCACCTGAAAAAGACACCTTCAATTGGTGATCTCAGGTGTCTGCATTGCATGTAAGAAGGAAACATATGTTTGAACTAGTCAGAGGCTCTGCTGTGTTCAGGTGTTTATTTGTTTCTCTGCATTATCACATCTCATTCATTTTTCCAGCTTGATGTAAAAAAGAGGCCTGTTACAGCTCTGGTTGTAGGTGACTGATATATGGCTCTTCACAAAACAATTACCTTAAGGAACATTGCCAAGTGATCAAGCCACTCAAATGAGCCAATAATGAGAATTTTACAAGACAGATTTGTAGCATGGAGAAATCATGTGCAGTAGGCAAGGGAAAATGTGACAGTGACTCAAAATCTTGAAAGCCTCACATATTATTTTTTTTTTTTTTTTTATTTTTTTTTTTGAATCTACCATTTATATTCCGGTGCCCGATCGCAGTCCGGACCCAGTACTATCTACATACATGCGTGTCACGCCCATAGTAAAACAGCACTAGAGTTCCCCTTCCACTACGTTATATAGGCCCGCCACCTGAAGGCAGTGAGCAGAACGAACCCACTGGGCAAAGCACTCATGGGCAAATGAGGCAGTTCCACTGACCTGGTACACCCTAGCGCTATGGCCCTTTAACGACCCATGGCCTGTGCCCAGCTGCAAGTCCCGCACCACCCCTAAGGGTCTGCCAAGCACCTAATCCAGGCCAATGTTACTCATCTCACCCCAGCGCTAGGGAGCTGGTTCCTCATTGCAAACACTCCTGGGTTGGCGTCAAGGAAATTAACAAGGTCCCCCAGATATCTGATGGGCCCTGTACACGTTGCTTGTGGGCAGCAAAACAGTACGTGCAGGTGCGTCTCTAGGGCACGCTCACACCTGCAGTCTTCAGATTCCGGGATATGGAACCTGCAATAGTATTCCCCAACAGGGGCATGATTTGTGATACACCTGATCACCCTTGACGTAAGGGAGTTGGTGCAACCAATATGCGGGAGGCTGGAGGGGTTTACCCTTAAGGTCGTTCAGTTCCAAGAATTGCCTGCCCGTATATTTTGCCTCCCAGAAGCGCATTACCCACACATCCTCCTTTGTTCTCCTTGTTCTTTTACACACAACAGTTACTCATTCCGGACTTGTTCTTATTTCATACCTGGACTACTATTGTTATTCCCTTGTTCCCTATTATCTTTCTTTATTCTCATACAACTCATATTCCAGTATATGAGCTAGGCAGTTTACACCTGGTCCCTCATCTTGACCTCTTGTCATTGGAACCAGTTGAGTAGTTAATTCTGTTTATCCTCAACTGCAATATATCTAACTTGTCATTGGGACCAGTTCTTTACTTGCTCTTGCTCTCTGCTTGCTGTCTCTGCTGTCTCTGTCGTTGTCTCCGCTAGACGACTTCTGCCGCTGCTGTTGCTATATCCAAAGTTCTAGTGTCTGGTGCTTTAGGACATTTGCTGTTGGGCACCTTTTTGCGTTGGACCTCATAGTTTAGATTATGTAATGTGTTATCCTATTTACATAAGTTATCAATGATTCTGAGTGTCACGATTCCTCCTATTTTTTCCCCAACAAGCGCCCAAACCCACATTGAGTGCTAAACCATCAACTCAACTCACCTTGTTTCCCCAAACGTCTGACTCAACTCCATGACTCAAACGGGCCGACCCATAATCACCCATCACAACTTAGCGGGCCTGTTACCGTCTACGACTCACCATCTGTGACTCAGCGGCCCGACTCACAATCCCAGAACCATTCATCCCTGACTCCTCTCCACCGACTCATACGGACACTTAATGACTCATTCTAACCTGTAACCTAGTATAAAAGACTGACCTTGTACAGTACGATTCCTTAGCTTAACCACTTGGTCAATCCATAGTGAACACAGCAGAACAGACTTGATTGAGTGACTTGAGGGGTAACTGCGGTCGCCTTCCTGCACTTGGTTAAGCTCTTTTACCCTCACCTCACTCTTGAACTGACCAAGAAACACTGAACCCCCGAATGACAACCATACTGGCATGCCAGAACCTCCAGATCGAGTTCATATACAAACCAGAGCCCCTCAGACCCCATGAATACTTCTACCCAACCCGATTCACCAGACCTGACGAAACGACAAATCTCAGACTCAAATCCTTTGTCTCGAAGACCGTATCAGAAGACCCCCACTACTTGCACAACAAGTGGTTGCGCCTACACCATGCCATCTGGTGGAACGAAGCACCGACGTATGACACACATCACAGTGAATATGACCTCATCCAGATCGTCCACAACCTCGAGAAAGACTGTACCGAAATCCACATCTCAAAGAAAGTACCCATCACCCAGTTCCACGTAACAGACCAAAACCTCGTTTACGGCCGAGTAGTTGCTGAAGACAATTTCCCCCGAAGAACCAATCACCTCGAGGGCTACAATACCCACATCTACATTGCCTACTAAATGTTGCCCACCATTGAGAACCTCCCACCCCCTGACTCAAAAAACCCTTCTCGAGTAGGGACCCCAGCAGGAAGGGCATCGACACCAGTCACCTTACCTGAACGAATCAAACTCATCAACAGACACTATTACCTGTGGCAAGAAGGACCCAAAGGAGGATCCGGCGTGAAAGTACATTGGATATACAGCGGCA
This sequence comes from Marasmius sp. AFHP31, assembly GCA_024721195.1. Lineage (NCBI taxonomy): Eukaryota > Fungi > Basidiomycota > Agaricomycetes > Agaricales > Marasmiaceae > Marasmius > Marasmius sp. AFHP31. The sequence continues at coordinate 2,610 of JANHQD010001702.1, read as the reverse complement.
AAAGAGACAAACATCGGTGGGCATACCTTGCGAAGAACAACAAAACCATACTCCTCAACGAAGGGATATTAGATGGATCCCTACCCCTCACTATTCCATACAACCCACAAACAATAGCTGAAGGAGATACCATCGATATAAAAAACCCCGCGCCGGAAGAAACGCCTGCCGGTTCATCCAACATGTCGTCAACAAGAACAGAGACAAAAATAGAAACAAAGACGGAAACCCAGAAAGGAAAGGGACGAGTTGCACCCGGAGGAGATGAACCACCGCGCCCCGGTACACCACCAGATGATCCAGGTGGATCGGACGGTGAACAAGGCAGCGATGATGGAAGGGGCAGCGATAGCTAGAGGTCTGCCAGTGTTAAGGAACCTCCCAGCTTCAAAGAAAGAGGGAGGAAACCGGACATATTCACTAGAAAGAGGGAAGAAGTTGAAGACTTCTTGATGGAATTCGGGAGATACCTCCGCCTCAACGAGGCCATCTACCTGAGCGCGTCCAACAAAATCGGCCTCTTCCTATTGTTCATCAAGCATGTTGTCATGAAGTGCCACTTTTCCCCTATCTTTTCCTTTCTTAGTGCCCATAACCTTTCAGCGCCTGATTATCACTTTGACGCCCACTTGTTACTTTGACACCTACCAGATACCTGGTTCCCCTCTCTTCATCATTCCCATCATTTTCTTCCTCATCCTTGTTCTTTCACATCGTCTTCACAACCCATCTTATTCATTGTTTTCCTTGTTCTCTTTGTTCTTTTATACACAACAGTTACTCGTTCTGGACTTGTTATTATTCCATACCTGGACTACTATTGTTTTTCCCTTGTTACTTATTATCTTCCTTTAGTCTTGCACGACTCATATCTCAGTATATAAGCTAGACAGTTTACATCTGGTCCCTCATCTTGACCTCTTGTCATTGGGACCAGGTGAGTAGTTAACTTCGTTTCTCTTTACCTTCAATATATCTAACTTGTCATTGGAACCAGTTTGTTGAATCCGCGGCCTAGATCATAATCAGTCCTGGTTCACTTCTCCCGCAGTATGACTATGCGGAACAGTACTTCATGACTGTTTCATTGTTCTATATGCTCCATATGTACAATTCCTATTAGATATCTCTTTATGGTGGTTATATTCATTCCACATGTATATAAGCTGGTAGTTCTCTACGTGAATCAATAGTGTGTGCTTGAGCTTCTACGTCTCGCCTCTATAACTCTCTCAACTCTCCTGGTAAGTAATAGTTGTAGTAATGTAGTAGTCCACTGCGCTAGGCATCATGCCGGCTCTACAGGTTATGGGCCCCGGTTAGCCCTACTACATTGACGAGCGCCGTTATGGCTGCTGTCAACAACGAGCGCCCTTGTGGCTGCTGTTGTTAGTTGATGACGAGCGCCCTCACAGGCTGCTGTCTATGGCTAACTAGGATACGCCTGTACATGCCATCGACCTCTTCATTGATTGTTCGATCTATGGCATTGATGTATCGTCCTTCGACGACATCGGATCTAAAGGATCCAGTGCTCATCATTGAGCATAGCGCCCATCATGGCTGCTTACCCTGTGTTTTGATTAGACGCATGCCGATGCTGTCTTTTCACAGATCCAAACCCAAATCTTTCAAATCCAACAATATGTTCGATCTCAAGAAAGTCTTCGAGAAGAAATTCGATGGTACCTTCTTCCTCCCATGGTACAAACCCACCTTCGAAGGTGTCGCCATGGCTGAAAAGCTATATGACAACCTCATGGGTATCAAAGCCGAGCCAGAGATGCCTCGTGGTCCTGCCGCCACTACTGGTGAAGGGGACGACCGTGTCACGGTCTATGGTGACCCCTCTGAGGCTCAGCTCACATTATACAATCTGCAGCATAACCAGTGGAGGCAGAACAACCAGCAGTTGATGGGGTTCTTCAGTCTCACGATGGTCAAGGAGCAGTTCGATGTCATCAAAGGCATGAAGGCTTGTGATGCCTGGAAGAAGTTGGACAACATTCACGGTTCCCCGACCCTCTCCGTCATCTATGGCGATTTCCTAAAGACCGTCACCTTCACGCTTAACCAGCAGAATCCCCTTGGTGTCATGAAGTGCCGCTTTTCCCCCTATCTTTTCCTTTCTCAGCGCCTATTCCCCTTTCAGCGCTTACTTGTTTCTTTGACGCCTACCAGACGCCCGTTTCCCCTTCCCACATATTTCCTTCTCACACTATTGTCTTTCACACCTTCTTCACGACCCATTCATTCTATTGTTCTTATTGTCTTCTCTCATCTCCTAGTTACTCATTCCGGACTCGCTATTGTCTTATACTTGACTACTATTGTTTCCTTATTGTTTTCTTATTGTCTTTCCTATTCGTTCACGACTCATATCTCAGACCTCTGACTGGGTATATAAGCTAGGTAGTTTACACCTGGTCCCTCATCTTGACCTCTTGTCGTTGGGACCAGGTGAGTAGTTATTTCTGTCTTTCTCTATCTGCAATGTATCTGACTTGTCGTTGGGACCAGTTATCTACCTGCTCTTGCCCTCTGCTCGCTACCTCTGTCGTCTCTATCGTCGTCTCTGCTAGTCGACTTCCGCCGCCGCTGTTTCTATAG
>JANHQD010001701.1:35021-88322 GCA_024721195.1 Marasmius sp. AFHP31 | reverse complement strand
GACGAACCTCGACGCTCCCCACCTCCTACTTAGAGCTCTCCTTGGTTTCGTTCAAATACCTTGTCGTTTTGTAAACTCATGATAGTGTTCTATTTGTTACTTACACTAGTATAAAACAATATCCTTTGTTTCTTCAACTGACCGGCCTCTGAACGAAATGGTCATGCACGGACCGGAGGCTCCGAGCAAGAGGTTTCGTGGGAAGCAACGTGGTCAGGTGACCAGTTGCTTCTCTCTCCTCGACTTCGACGAACGAAAGAATTCGTCGTCTCATACTCGTGTTACCCCTCGTATTTCGCGTTTTCGACCCACCCACCATCCCAATAAAAAATTCCAATATAACTACGAACAGAAATCCAACTAAGTAAAAGAATCAAACGAGACTAAGGAAAGCTGTAAGTCGTTAGGTCTATGATGGGCTGTCACCGTGCACCTAACTCCCCCGCTGGTCCGTTCTCGCAAGAGACGAACCTCGACGCTCCCCACCTCCTACTTAGAGCTCTCCTTGGTTTCGTTCAAATACCTTGTCGTTTTGTAAACTCATGATAGTGTTCTATTCGTTACTTACACTAGTATAAAACAATATCCTTTGTTTCTTCAACTGACCGGCCTCTGAACGAAAGATGAAACGCCGATGACAATCCCACAAATCCTTCGCCATCGGTCCCGGAAAAATCGTAGCCATGTTGGGGGGGTGAAATACTACTGATCCACACTTCGAAAGACACGCTCAACGAAAACCAACAGAAAAAACAATTACGACATCCCCCTCGACGACGCCAGCAGGATTTGAACCTGCGCCCTCAAAGAGGAACAGATAGATCTCAATCCAATCACCTGGACGTTGACATTCTAATCTGTCGCCGTAACCACTTGGCTATAGCGCCTTAAAGGTTGAGAATGTGGCGCTCCCGTGTACCATGTCCATCCCAACCCGTGACCTTCACATTCATCCTCTTACCACCATCATCGACAAAATACAACGACTAAAAACGCGAACGAGTACAGCTTCTTCAATGCCCCATTAGAGAGTGTACACGATACCGACGCCGACATCCTCAGCAATGAACCGTTGAATGATTCTCCAGTCCCCTCCATCGCTACTCCCACCACAGATACAAGACAAGGGGAGATATGCTACCTGGGATATTTGCCTTGGCAGGCAGCCCCATGAGCACTAGCTAGCAATTTCGAAGGCATGGTGAAAGGTGAATGGGCCCCAGCTTCGACATGGAGATGCCCATAATTTGTGGGCCCACACCCATCGCTCACCTGTCCACCCTTGGGTGATACTGCGCGGGGACCATTCTATCATGAAAAACTACACACCAACTCACTATTCCCTGGGCCTGAGGCCGGAGTCGTCGGAGGGGGGGGGGAAGTCGTTGTGCTCTTCGAATACCCCAGCCCAGTATCTCGGAATACAGGATACATCACACTAGTTCAGAACTATTCCCGTAGTAATTCAACCCTTGTTCCAAACCGAAGACTCACATTCTTGAATTGTGCTTGAAGGCCGCTCAGTAGTGTGATATGGGCTTGCAGCGTCGTCCATCTACCTTAATATCTCCCGTGCTAGTCTAGCAACTCTCGACATAGCATAGCATGTAAAGTCCAGTTCTCGCCGGCCATGCCATGAGTTTATTTCATCCTCAGGCTGATACGCTGTTATAGCAACTCCCCTGCAGGCTGCATTCTAAGGGAGGACGTAAATCCCAATAAAAATCAAAATAGTCACCAAATTCAAGGTCACCCTGAAGAAACAAATACACCCTCCCTCCCTCATCACCGGTCACCGGTCATCTTCAAATTGACATCCTTCCAGATTCTACTAGTTGGGGGATATCGGGTTAAGAACGCCGAAAACAGGAGAAACGGCAAGAAAAGTCTTCAAGTTCCCACGCTGGTGGCTGGTGTTTGAACCAACCACTCTGTCCTCCTCGGAAGGAAGGCAGTCACTCGCACTATGAAAATCTTTTTGTTCATTTTGTCTGGCCGCCGGCCCGCGGAAATGTAGGGTTTGCAGCGCTCCTATGCTCGCTATGACTTTTTCTGTGTGTAATCTCTTACTCGGAAGTCGGAAGTCGGAACACCTGGTCTCGGACACATATCGATAGCTCGGCCTATATCTGTGAAATGAAGATACCGCGAGCTCGGAGAGGAATGCTGAATCATACCTCGGTACCCACTTCCCTCTTCCCATAACGTAGTCCTTTCACTAAATATTTAATCTACCTTGCCAGCAGGATTCGGAACCTGCGCCCTCAAAGAGAAACAGATAGGTCACAGTCTTGGCTATAGCGCCTTGAAGGTGAAGTCAGAAGCATCCAACAACTTCATCTACCGAACCCGTAGTCACGAAACACCTAGTCGAGACGTAGTGCCACGGACCAAAACTCTTTCTCCCAAGTTCTTCTCCGCACAGTGCACAAATGAATATTATCGTTGATAACACCGTTATACAATGGGACGAAAAAAAAAAAACGACAGCTGTTGTTCAAACGTCCATGATCCAATGCTCACGCCGTCCTCAAATGAATTAGCCTAGTACTGACCCATATCATTCTTGCGTTTCTCGGCGAGAGAGGATGCACCAAAGACTCGCGTAAACGGTAACGCCTTTGCAAATACATACATAGATACACGGGGGGGCCAGCCAGACTAGCGAACCACGACATTGATACCTCTATAGTAGTAACGTAGATGGGACACCAACGAGTTCCGACATGCCAACTCTCGATCTGAATTCTTTCCAGGCGTCTCGGACGGAGGTATCGTCCCATATAGGGTCCAGGTGCGGTGCAGTGGAGTTGCCTAAGCTCCATTCATCGACATCATCATCTAGCGGCATTCGAAATGTTTCCCTTCTGGCCACGTAACTCTCTTTCTGTGTAAGAGCTCGGTCTCCCATGCCTCCTTCGTAATCATCACGACCAGTCTCCTCCGCATCTTCACCCTCTCCATTACGGAGAATTACAGAGGCCTGAACCTCGAACGTGCCGGAGTCGAGGAGGATCTCCGCGTCGAGCTTGCCAATTCTCTCTGCCTCCTCCGCCTGTTTCTGTATTATAGCAAGAAGACGGTGACGTTTCCTCCTGGGGGGGGGAAGAGGGGGCAACGTGAGCCAGAGAGTATAATAATCGGGTCCAGAAAAAAAGTAAAAATAGACTCACGATCGTCCTCGGTTCTTTCTTCTAGGCATCACACAGTTATGACGACCGTCCGCACACCGCTTGCATCATTCTGTGGTGGTATTGGTCTTGGACCTACATGGGGCTTTGAGGAACCTGCATGGGACTTCGAGGGTCCTACAGCGTGAACAGGCACCCCTCGAGATGAACCTGGATCGGAGCCATCAGTTCAACAGAAAGGGGGAAAAAAGCCGAAGGAGTTGTAAAGTAGCTTACGTCTTCCCCCTTTGGTTAACTCTGCTCAATGGAGGCTGTAGGCGTGCAAGTGATGGTCCAGTAACATCCAACGATGAATGTTGGCTCTCATCGCAGCCTTGTGTCATCATCGGCGGTAAACTGTAAAGCATCGTACCCGGGCCAGGACTCGTCTGTCGAAAACGGTTTGTCTGTGTGGGCGTCGCCCGGAAGGATGCTTGTGGTGAATGCGAGTAAGAGGTTGAGGCTATCGACACTCTCAAGTTGAGCGGTCGACTCTTGGAGAGGGACTCCATATGCGGCCCCGGCGAATGATATGGGTGCTGCTGAGCGCTTTCAACCATGTCGCTCGAGTCGTCCTCCTGTTGTATGTTGGAGAGACACGGGTCATTGTAATCAGATAAACCAGTCTGGGGGTGCTGTATGACGGGCTTGGGTGTAGTAGGGAATGTCACTTTGACCAAAAGAGAGGCCACCTGGGAAGCAACGGGTCGTGATCCAGAGTCCTCGGTCCAACAGTTCTCGATAGTCGTCCAGAGCTCGTCAGGGCATCCCGCTGGTCGTGATGGCCGCCCGCAGCGCAAGACCATAATAATGATTTGAGGGTCTATCATCCCAGTAAATGGCGGAGTCCCAGCGAGTATCTAATGACAACATTCGGGCCTTGTGAATGGAAAAACACAGGAATCCAAGATACTGAACGCACCTCGTACATAGTGCACCCTAGTGCGTATATATCCCTTGTTGTTCGATTTGGCGATTCGACACCACCGGGATTCATCAACTCTGGCGCGAGCCACGGAATCGAACCTCGCATTGCTGCCTGGCTCGTGCTGTCACTGACGTGCCCTTCTGGCGAGTCATTTTCAATCGTAGAGAGTCCGAAGTCGCTGATTCGGCAGCGACCATCGTCAGAGACAAGGATGTTCATCTGTATTGGTAAACGAAGCGGTGAGGCTCTGGAAGGTCAGGATCAAAGGTTGACGTACGCCTTTGATGTCACTGTGTACTATCGGGGGGTTGTATTCATGGAGGTATTGTAGGCCATCACAGAGTTCTCGTATCTACAAGACCATCAGCTTTTATCCAGAGGCTGGGTCCGACTTGATAATACCGCACCATCACAACCTTGACGTCGAGACTTGAGTTGCACTCGCGACAATAGGACATCACGTCTCCATTCGCCATCCAAGGTGAGACGGTGCAGTAGCTTGGCTCGAACAACTCGCTTGTGACTCCGAGGAATTCATGGATATTTGGATGACGAAGTTGGCGCCAGATAAGGATCTCGTTGCCCAATTGCTGGATATATCATTTGTACGGGCCTTCAGAGACCATGTACCGAGACGTACGCACCTTCATCAGCTTGTTCTTGTCGAAGTTCCCTGTATAAACCCGTAAAACCTTTAGGCAGACCAGTCGGTCATCCTTGAGACGCCCTTTCCAGATATCCTAAGAAGAAACTGTGAGACGATCGGTAATCCTAAAATTTGAGATGATGTGCCTAACAGCAAATCCGCCGCCAGCGGCTGGATGTGACCCCTCCTTCACAACATCCGCAAGATGGAGCGAAGGTGGTAGGGAAAAGTGGCGTTTGTTCAGACGGAGAAGGCAATGAATGCAAGTTTTACGGAGGTTGCGGTCTTCGTGACTGCCTGCACTATTCAGATGCTATGAAGATCTGTTGAGTAACTGCTACTCGTAAAACTCTCAGAAACGCACGTGTTGTATCATATCCATAAACGAAGACGCAGTTCCCCCAGGAACGAAATCCATGGCTTTCCACGCTTGGTGCCCATACCGCCTGATGTTTTTCAGAAACTCGTTCAAATCGCTAAGAGCATGGCTGGGGATTATCCATGACCTGAAAACGTTAAACTGATTCTCAAATACCTGAATACCCAACTCACTTGGTCTCTTGTCGCTCCGATGTTACTTCACCAGAATCGCCCGGATTCCAGTCAGAATCCAAGTTCGCCTTGGGATCTTGCAGCAGTGACATTCTGTGAGCAAGGCGAATGTCTCTATCGATTGTGTAGAAAGCACGGTCATTGGAAACACTGCGGAGGACAACGTGTAATCAATTTAGGGTGACAAGAGTGAGCACAGCTGCGTAATACGGTATAATTCTCGATCTTATGCGTTTTTTCTCACGATGGTTTGGCACACCACTTTTCCGGACCAGCACAGATAACCCATGGTGCTGTATACTCAAGAGGTCTCATGTGCATCGTGTCAATTTAAAGATCAAGAGGTGAGTTTTCTTTCGGGCGCGGGATTTGTGAATCGCTCCTCCCACTGACGCAATAAATTCCTCATTGAAGCAAGTAGCGCGTCCGACATTGGACGATGAATGATCGCACAATCCAACACTTGAGATTCGCGCTTAATGAAGTTCCGAGTACGAGATAACTGGTCAAAGTTAAGGCGCCTCACCTTCAAGTTGGAGGTTCTGCAAATTAAGGACGTCGGCATAATCAACACCATCCCAATATTCACTGTCAGTGCCGCGACCTGAACTCCACTAGTACGAAGCCGTATGGACACCGTGATTGATTGTGGCACGTCTAGATAATGGCCCGCGCGTTCAACCGTCAGGGCTGGAATTTCGTGGCAGCGGGTACGGTGTATCATTAGTATATCATCTACTACTGATCGGATACAATTCCCCACCTCCTCCGTCTCCTCCGCTCGAAGAACTGCTGCATGTTGCAAGACGGAGGCGTTTTCGGTCTCGGATTACATTGGCACCTAAGGCCGAAGTAGTAACCCTCACGTTGATGTTTCCTGCCCAGTGGCAAAATGATCGGAGAAATTAGCGATACACCATACATTACTTACACCCTCACATCGTCGGTGCGCCTTATTTGTCTTACTGACATCTTCCAACTATACTAATGAAAGGACAAGATAAGATATCGAGTACGGGACAAGGGACGCTGAACCTGTTAGGGAGACGTGAATAGGCCAAGGTTCTCAAGTTCCCGCGCTGGTGGCTCAGGAACCAACCACTCCGTCCTCCGTAACCACTCATCCTCGGGAGGCTTGGAACCCATCTATGACCGTTGAACAAGTTTTGTTCAGGGGTGCGCATTCGGTGAATTTTTGTTCATTGTCTAGCCGCCCGCCCGGGAGCAGGAATATAGGTTGGTAGACAATTGAAGCCCCAGCGCTCCGCACTGGCATATGCTCGCCATGACTTTTTTGCGTATCTCTCATTCGGAACGTTACTACCTGGACTGGGCTCGAATCACGACTGAGGCCCGAAAGGCCTTGTAGACTCGGAACATATCGATAGCTCGGCCTATATTTGTGAAATGAAGATGCCGGTAGTTCCATTCGATTTTCGATCGAGTGAGGGGACGAAGATCATGCACTCGGTACCACTTCCCTCTTAGTCTTTTCACCATGTCTTCATCCACGACCCCAGCAGGATTTGAAACCTGGGCCTGTGCCCTCAAAGAGGAACAGATAAACCTGAGCTCCGCGTACATGTCTCACCCTACTCTGTCGCCGTAACCACTTTGCTATAGCGCGACAATCCAGCACTTGTACCGAACGCTCATTCAAACCCGTGCCTTCACTTCAGGTTGGAAGAACACACATATTCTACAGTTTAGCAATTTCCTGACTAATCTCAGAGTCTCCCATAGTACTCAAGTGCTTTACGCTGCCGATTGTTGCGCTTCTTCGCAATTGGCCGGACGCTCGCTCACCCCCGCTGGACGATGCTCTGTCTTTGGCAATGTCAAAAATTCGATCAACGCAGTTTTAGAGATATCAGCAACATACCAGGGCTCGGTGATCTCTGGCGTGACTGGGATGGGGCTGATGTGGATCGCGTGGTCAGCTCAGACAATTTTGGCAGTGATAGTATGCCTAGTGCAAGAAACGCGCCCCACAGGGAAGACCCTGCCGTGCTGTCAGCTTCGAGAACGTCAATTTTTCGATTTACACGAGTTTGGCTACCAACAACATACCAGGACTCAGTGACGAGGATGGCGTTGATGTGGGTGGTACGGTAGGCGCAGGAGATGATTTCGACACGGAAGAGCTTGGCGCGCTGTCAGCTTCGACAACATCAGAATTTCGATAGACGAAGTGTTAACTATCAGCAACATACCGGTGGAATGATCGCCTGCCTCCCGAAACTCCAGGAGTACCGGGAAAGCTGTACCCAGAATCCAATGCTCAGATGATGACGCCTCGGGATCAAGCTCGAGAAGTTCTTTGTCCAATTCTGTCATGAACACAGGGTAGATGGCATCTGGCGCTTTGTGAGTTCAGATCAAGATAGTTCAGGGTATACCACTCACCTTCTTCAACGACAAACTTGAATTTAGAGCATATTCTTCGGATAAATTCAGCCTCCGGAGGGATCTCCTCATTGGACTGCATGAATATGGATTTATCAGCAAGAGCATTACAAGAGGATCTTTGATACAGACCTCAGGAATAATGCTGATCCAATCGTTATCGTGAGAGAACGCTACACAGCCTGTGTCCAACAAAGCCGGCTTGATTTGTGAAATCAGCTCGAGAGCGAATTTGTTGATAACTCCACAGGGATGATTAATCTGAGCAGATGTCTGGAACGACGAGTCAGTTCGATAGGTGGAAGTAGAGCAAAGAAAGACGCACTACATCAGATTCGTCTATCGGAGAGCCTAGGGCATCAGAAGGGAGACCTGATCCCCTGGAGTGCCCGCCATTGGGGTCCGACGAATAGGTGGAGGAAGACGGTTTAGAGGAAGGGTCACCAACACGAGGATCCTGTGAACCTCCTCCAGACCTCGAATTTTCGTCGTTGCTACCGCCATCCTTCCCTTTTCCTTTTCCAGGTCCAAGTGGTAGAACGGACGGCTTCAACTTCATCTGCCCATTGCGACTGTTTATCCAAAACCCACGAACGAAAACAGTCTCCTCATCTGACTGCGGACTATCCGGTCTTGTGGCCGGGGAGCCTTTTGATTGCGTTAAGCATCGTACCGGGGGGAATTTCCACATATAGGTTTGATCAGCAAGGCCAACTCCAAGCCGCAACGAGTCTGAATTGATGCCCAGATTTGAATCCCATGCAGCCATTGCCCACGCTGAACATCTCTCAACTCCTGTCACGAGGCAGAGAGATTGGCCATTATCCACCAGATTTACTTTTTCGTTTGCGAACTCGCACCACTGACGCCAGTAACGTCGGATGCGCTTCGTGAACTCTGCCGTGTGCACAAGGTTCCGCAGTGTACTTCCGTGGGGTAGCATCAAAAGGGCTCCCTCTTTCTCGGATAAATGAAACCTGACGGCGTTGTGCGTGGTGTCCAGATCATCCAGGTTGACGCCACTAACAAACGCGTATAGCCGGGAAAGTAATCTTAATATCTCACTCGAGCGGCGAGACCAGCAAGTGTAGCGAGGTGGTCGGGCGACGTTCCGACCGAGCTCTTACACTTGCACAGAAAGACAATAACGAGTGCAAAAGAAGCGAATGGACCGGAAAGTAATCTTGATATACCACTCGTCGGTTCCAGTGTTTGCTCCAAAATCGCTCCCGGAGGTTGTGAAAGTGTGGTCCATGGTCCATGGTTCATTTTCTTGGTCGTCACAGCTGAGGGTTCAAGAGAGCAATGGGGTTCGACACCTTCTGGTAGAGTCCGACCTCTGTTCGCTGGGCCAGTCCGAGGTTGGGTGATGTTGAAAAGTGTATGGAAAGGAAGCCCATGAGACATTAATCCGACGTCACCAATTTCTACTGGCATGCAGTGTTTCTCGCCCGACATAGGATCACTCGAGGGCTTCCAGAGCGGATATCCAAGCCCACATTGGCGCAACAGAAACTCGTAGTTACCAACTCGTGTTCGTGTTTGCTCCCTATCCATACCCGACGTTGTCTCCGGCTGGAGCAATGACTTAGGTTCAGGAGGCGCGGGCTCTTGTGCGACAAGGTAAGAGGGCTCGGATGATGAAGCTAATGGATGGCTTTGTGTAGACTTTGAGTGAGCGCCTTGCACGTCAGACTTGCGTATAAAGGACGTACTTTGAGTCTTTTCCAGGGTTTTGATAAACATTAATCACCAAGTGCCCCCCACCGTTGTTATTCTGGCGAAACAAGATACTTCAACAACTTGTCTCTCTTACGCCTCTGCAACGATGACTCACGTCGCCTTTGCTGTTGTAAACATTGAAAGTGCCTGGCCCATTTTGGGAGTTCTGATCCCTGCCGTGGTTGTTGTTTCCGTTCTTTTCTTGCATGGTTATCGGCGTCTGCTGGCCGAAGCTAGATTGAGGCAAAAGCGTCCCGGCACTGACGCGACGCGGCGGAGAGTCTGGGGGGAGGTCGAGAGGGGATGGGGTGCTTGCAGCGTGCTTCGTGAGACATATACGAGGCCAAACAGCATCGCATGTTGATGTGATGCGGCGATAGGAGGACAGCGGAGGCGGAGGCACTCAGCACATCAGGTCCATGCTTAGTCCATGCTGTATCATACTACTGAACTTGCTGTATGCACACATTTTTGGGTCAAAAATGTCCGAGATTTAAGAAACGTGCGGACTTGTGGCATGCCGTCGAGGACACATCGGCGCTGGGCGCTGGGGCTCAGAACATTGTTTGATGTTGGCGCCTGGCGTTGAGCCAGGATGGGCCTTCATCTCCGAAGGCTCGCGGCTTGCAGTGTGATTAACCCAGTGCCACATTTCCTGTAATTAGATATTGGCACTGAGCCAACATTTTACATTCAGTGCCTCAATGTATGTGTGTTGGCTCACTCACTTAAGAATCACGGGTCCGGCCTGAGTGTCTGTTATCTACGTTGCGACGTCCACTCAAGAGTCACGTCATTTCTATCGTTTTTTAGCCACGATCTGCCGAGCTCACGGCGACTAGCAGCAGGTTGCGGCGAGAACAGCCCAGGGGCAGGGTGGAATCTTCAACCAGCGTCTGGCCATGGTGGATGTCCACTTAGCTTGTCTTCGGGTCTCCTCTGTCGTTAAAATAAGCTAATGCCAACTTTTAGTGAGCGTGTTGCTCTGGAATCTGGCGGGCTCGAAGATTACCACTCACACGGATTTCTGAGGCTGATAGCAAGGTCGTTTCAGCGGCAGTGTGTCCGTGGTCTCGTTAAACGGGACCGACGATATCTACGTGGTGAATTCGATGGTACAGGTACAGGTTTCACTGGGATTAACGGCGCAGTGAGAACCGAGAGGGAAAAAGTTGCGAGTGTCCTTAATTACATAATCATTGGCCGGTCCTAGACCCCCCGACATTGCCATAAGACTGGTGTCCGGCAGCTTGTGCGGCTCGGCACCCCGGCAACATATCTTGCTCAAAATAACCTCATTTCTAAAATATACATAGACAGCATAGGAATATTAATGTTAAATACTGAACCTATGAACATGATGAGGAATAATAGCAATGTAGAGAGTGGAGGATTATGGGCCGAAGGACGGTCCTCTCAAAGCCCAACATCACCAATGGCCGGACATCCAAGATCAATGCCGCGTAACCGAATAGAGTCACGAATGTCGCACGATTTTTGACCCAATTTACGTGCTTATACTTGAGCTTGAGTTATAAGATTTCCGAGGCACATTCATCCTGCTTGAATTCAGGCAGGCTTGCTGTTCCTGCCGAGCACATGGGTGGAGTTGTCCTAATCGGGAATGCAATCTCTAGGCCAGAATATGACTGGAAGGTAGTAATGGACTTGGTTGTCTTCATTGCCCGGGAGTGCACCACAGGGTTGCGAATGCTATGATTGAGGTGGCAGACATGCTCTTCGACGGAACGAGCGACACTGGGCACCTCCTAACTCGATTCTGAATCCTGATAGTTCTAGGTGCGTTAACGTTATTAGAACGCTTCAGAGGCTGCTTTGATCACCTTGAGTATCTCTTTCGCTTGATCAACTGAGTGGGCACGGCACGGCACGACGCGACCGCAATCGTACCGTGTGCAAACGCATAGTTGAACCCCTTTGGGTCGCCCATTCGCTCAAATACCGCCCTGAATCGCCTGAAATTCAGGCGCCAGACCCACGGAACCGCGTCCTACGGAATGAGCACATCCTTTCCGAGGAAAGTATCCGGATGCCATTGACTTTGAGCGAGTCTGTGGATGCATTTTAGCTGTACGACGATTGAGCACAGCTGTAATATTGACGCGAGAGGATGAAGGTACGTGGATTGAGTAGGAGGACTCGTTCAGCGTTCAATTGCCTATCGAAACATCCCCTTGGAAACAGCATGATCTCAGTGCAAGTCTACAATTTTCCCTTCATCCCACTTCCCCACACCCCCGTCCTCAACGCCCCGCTCTCCTTCTCCCTCCACCACTCCAGAATCACGTCGACAACCTCATCCCTCGCCTTCTCCCCCGTGAAATTGTGATCACCTTCCTCCACAAAATGCAGACTATGCGTTCCTTGCCTCTCGCCCAAAGCGCGTGCGTATAGAATCGCATCGTACGGACTAACAACCGTATCTCGCAACCCGTGTATGGTGAGCACGTCCGTCTCACGGGGGAAATCATCCCAAACGCGAGAAGTATTCCAACTCGCGAATCGGTGGACCTCTTCAGGTGTGATTGTATAAGTGCGTTTTTGGCGTGCCACAGTGGGGGTCCATGTGTATTCGATTTGTCCGCTGTGTTGTTGTTGACGTTGTTTTTCGAACGCCTCAGAAGCCGCTTTGATTGTCGGTGATTCTAACGGTCGACACAGCGTCAGCCACAACCCCCAACTAGAGACCGAGGCTGAACTTGAACTCACGCCATATCCTCTCCATCCGATACCTCCCACTCGCATTCACATACCCCATCGGAACTCTCCCACCCCCGGACTTTAGCTCACACATCCACCCAAACCCAACGATCGCTCCCCTCGAATGTCCCACCACAAGGTCTACAACATACCGACACCTCGTCTCTTCACGATACTCCCCGAGGTACGACACAACCGCACGCAAGTCTTCTAAATCATTCTCTAGTCCTCCTTGAGACCATGTTCCCGGTGTTTCGTGGTTTCCACGGAAATCGAACCGGAAAGAGTCGATGGGGAGCCGGTGAGCGAGGCGTTTCTGGAATAGGTAGTCTTTATGCCTTCGCATCGATATCCGTTAGTGAGGGTTTCCTCTGTCTCGTCGTTAGAGGACGTTACCCTGCGACACCGTGTAAGATCTACTTTCAAGGAATTGGTAAGTGGGACACGGACATAGACATGAAACGTGGACGTACCAAAGCAACCTTCCTCTCCTTCTCCTTCTCTGCGCCCCCTGCCTGTTCTAGAACCCCAACTATCTTGCACCCAGGCTCGTTCGGGTGGGGGATTTCTAAGCGAATCGATTTGCGTGTTGGTGTAGGGTTGAGTTCTGAGTTTGGAATTGAGCCTGAATTCGAAGACATCTGGGTACTGAGTAGAGATAATAGATAAAAATTATAAAGATAGGGAAGGATACGAGGCCAAAGGATTTCTAAATGAGCCGATGGTGGTGGTGTGGGGAAGAGTTGCGCGTGCGGCGTCAAAGAGCGTCCGGTAAACTCGGCTTTGAGGGTTACCGGAGAGTTCTCACGGCCGCGCAGTCCGGACCGAACGTTTCTCTTTTGAAAAAATTTGATTCCGAACATTCAACAACACCCATCACCAAGTCGACTGTGTCGCCCCAAAACTCGTCACCATGCAGCGTATGGACCCTTCAAAGCTTTGCGCTGATATTGTCGGATAGTATTCAATCGCCTACGAGACCCCCGTCTCGTCTCAAAATCATTTTCCTGCAGAGCTCGTCTTCCCTCGCGCATCGTTGACGACGATCTTTAACACTCTGAGGCTCGACGACGTTTTCAACAAACGATTTATCTGTCTGTACGACCATTTCCTCTTGACCTACACGGATGCAACAACTCGTCGCTTCACCACCGGTTTTTTTGTGACGAGACAGCCACCCTCCTCTCTTCCCCTGATGTCTGCGTAACTCGACCTTCCCATCGAACTCACATTACTGGCTTTTGCCTCCTTCTCGTTAGCTCGCCTCAATGGCAACTTCCAGCGTCTCTGTCGATATCAAGCTTTGACACGACCACCGCTGATTTCGCTCGACATGTCGGATTTAGCGATGGTGTTTATCGCTCTCTGAACGTTTTGAACAGGTACATCAACGACTTGCTAAGCTCTGTATTTCCATTGGCTTCCGCTTGGTCTGAGTCGCTCGCGACTCGTTCATAGTATCTTCATCTGAGAAGACTCCTCAAATCAGTCCCGCGACAGACAACTCCCACCCCAACCGGACACACGACCTACCTCAAAAAACGCTACCTGAGGTGACCAGAGAAGTGGACTCCCTTCGACGTGACCGGTAACATTGAGGAGCGGGAAACACGTCTGTCAATGTGGGCGGCCCAAACGAAACGGAAATCCGGGACTCGTGTCATTGCGGCGCAGGTGGCAGCTACAACAGGTGCTAGACCATCACGCTACGACTACAGTAGGGCAATCATCCATAGGACGGACGGGGATCCCGATGATTAGTCACTAGGGATCGGAAGTAGAGGTATAGAACGAGAAGTGAGGTTGTAAGTATGCGATCATGGGAGGTCCAGGTGCGGAACAAAAGCCAAGTATTCATCGTGTAAATGTAGGTATATGGTCGATGATGGGTGTCGAATACTAGTCAACCACGAGTCAGTCCTACCACAACGGTCACCTAGCTAGTTTGAAGATGTGACTATGTGGGACTGAGATGTAGAAGCTACATGGCATGTGTGTTCGTGAATTTGGTATTCTCCTGATTGTCTCAGAGCACCCCGTAGTATACAAGTGCCTGGTGTGCTGCTGATTCTTGTGCGTCTATGAGGGCCCGCTGAGGTTGACCCACCCCGACTGCGTAGCCGCCAACAAAGGCCACAGAACACCAGTATCCGTTGCTTTGTGGGCCTTGGAATTGGCTCTGGTAGGTCGGTTGAGGCCTTTGAGTCTCCTGACAGAAATTATTCAATCCAGTTTTGTATCTACGTGATCCGAGACCTCCAAAACCGAACCCTCTCGATGATGCGCGCCGTGGGACCGGCTCAGGAGTTGTGTCCGACGGTGTAAGCGACCCACCAGTGGGATGATCGCCTGCCGTGTTCTCGTCCTCCCGAAGCTCCAGAAGTACTGGGAAAACTCCGTCTAGGCTCTGAAGTCCGAGGGATACTTCGCGTTGGTTGAGAAGTTCCCTGTCCGAATCGGTCATGGTCTCAGTGTAAACAGCATCTAGTGCTGCTTAGTAAGTTTCGGTCAAGGCATTTCAAGGGATACCACTCACCTCCTTCGAGGACAAACTTGAACTGTGAGCATATCCGTTTAACGACTTCAGGTTCCGAGGGAATTTCCTCGTCGGACTGTCAGTATACATTCATTAATTGACAAGTGCAATAGAAGAGCATCTATTACGGACTTGTTCGATGATGTTTATCCAGTCGTTGTCGTGCGAAAATGCCACACAACCAGTCTCCAACAAAGCTGGCTTGAACCATGAAATCAACTCGAGGGTGTATTTGTTTGTAACTTTACATGGATGGGTAATCTGAAAGGATTTTTAGAATGGCTCAACAGTTCATCAAAGGTAGATAGAGAGTAAGGAAAGACACACAACACCAGAGTTGTCTTCACCCAACGCGCTCAGATCCAACGTCATGATATGTCTTCCGTCCATCGGAGGTTCCAGGGTATCAGAGGCTGAGGTAGGATCTGATCCCCCAGAGTGCGAGCCACCAGGGTACGAGCGCTGGGCAGAGGAAGATGAATTGGAGGTGAAGCCGCCGGCAGAAGGAGGATCCTGTGAACCTCCTCCGGTTTTTGGATTCCCGCCGCCATTGCCATCCATGTCTTTTCCAGGTCCCAACCGTTGAACTGGTGGCTGCCAACTGGTCTGCCCCTCACGAAAGTCTATCCAAAACCCACGAATGAATATGGTCTCCTTCGGATCTGACTGTGAGTTGTCTGTTGTGTGGGAACCTTTCGATTGCGTGGAGCACCGTGCAGGGGGAAACCTCCACGTATAGACTTGATCGGTACGGCCCATCCCAAGTTGCAGCAGGTCTGACTCGACGCCCAAATTTGAATCCCATGTAGCCATTGCCCACGCCGAACATCTGTGAACTCCCGTCACGAGGCAGAGAGATTGGCCAGTATCCATCAGATCTACCTTTTCGTTTGCAAAATTGGACCAGTGAGGCCAGTAATCGCGGATGCGCTTCGTGAACTCTGCCGTGTACATGAGGTTCTGAATTGTGCTTCCATGCGGCAGCATCAAAAGGGCTCCCTCTTTTTCGGACAAACGGAATGTAAAGGCGCTGTGGGTCGTGTCAAGATCATCGGGGTTGGGACTACTGGCAAAGGCGTAGAGCTGGGCGAGGAACCCTGATGTAGCCGGTTCCATTTTTTGCTCCGAAATAGCCCCTTTGGGTTGAAAAAGTGGTGTCCGTGGTTGATGGTACACTCCAGTTGTAATATCTCGCGGTTCCAAAGGGCAAGGGGGATCAACGCCTTCTGGTATCCGGCCACTGTTTGTTAGGCTAGTCCGAGGTTGAGTGATGTTGAAGAGTGTATGGAAGGGAAGCCCATGAGGCAAGAATCCAACGTCTCCGATCTCTGGCATGTGGTATTCCCCGCCCAACGTTTGCCGAGGAGAGGGCCTCCAAAGCGGAAATCCAAGTTCGCATCGGAGCAATAGAAACTCGTAACTGCGAACTCGCGAACGTGTTTGATCCCTATAGGTAACCCCTGTTATTCCCAGTTGAGGCGATAAATCCGGCTCGGGGGGAGGTGTAGAGCTTTGTGGCGAGAAATGCGGACTGGTCGATGAAGTTGCCCTGTTGTGTCAAGTTGATGAGGGTTTTTGCGTCGTGCAAAGATAGTCAGTGTGTGACTTTGGCGCAACTGCATCTCGTAGATGAGGAACGCACTTTTCGTTGGTACTCTGACGAACATTTGCATTATACACCACGTACAGTCCGTCGTTATAGTTCTGGGGAATCAAGCTATTCAACAACTTGGCTTGCTCTCTCTTATGCCTCTGCGTTAAATACTCACACCACCTTCCCTGTTTTCGACTCTGAAACGGCCTCCAGTGCCAGTTTGGATATTTTGATCCCTGCCGTAGTTTACATTCTGTTCTGACATGGTCG
Organism: Marasmius sp. AFHP31; assembly: GCA_024721195.1. Lineage (NCBI taxonomy): Eukaryota > Fungi > Basidiomycota > Agaricomycetes > Agaricales > Marasmiaceae > Marasmius > Marasmius sp. AFHP31. The sequence goes on along the minus strand of JANHQD010001701.1, from coordinate 71,777 downwards.
CTGATTTGAGCTGCCTTGAGGCAAGAACGGTCACCTGCGACCGCACTACGCAGTGGAGAGTCTCTAGTGCAAGTTGAGGCCAAGCCTGTCAAGAGGAGATGATGATAGTTCGTGGAATATACGAATACCAGAGGCCTACTGTACGTCAAGAGTGTCCTTGCCCATCACATGTTGATTTCTAATTCCCGTGACCTCCCCTTGCTGTTACTAGTGTTGACTTCGAGTTTCACCGGAAGCACGGGAAAGAAAGATAAATAAAAGATTTGATGGAGGCCTCTCTGATCTCAGAACAGCAATACTCGTGCCAGACTCCTACTCGTTCCCTTTTGTGGCCTCCAATTCGAGAAACCCTCAGTCAGACTCGGATGCCTGAAGGACAAGTAGTTTGAGGGTTGGGAACATTTGTAATCATCTAGACCTTATCTTCGGACTATCGGTAACTTAGCCATGGGCCCTCAAGTGATTCCTTTGCGCTGTTACGTTCCTCTGGCCTCTATTCCAACGTTCGCCGCACAATGAAAAGAACCTTCTCTGCGGGGAATCGGGGCCGTGGGCTGGCTGGCCTTCGCATCAGCTGACGTGTTGCGCGTAAAAAGATGGAGATCGTGGCTTGGTCTTGTACCGGATTGAACGTAGCGTCCTGTAGTAGACTGAGACTCGGTGAGAGGAGGGCATGAAAGTCCGGAGCAAGCCAAGTACAAGACATGTACACGTGGTCGCGTCAACCGTGAGAGCCCCCGATTTCTCTTTTCTCGAACCTTGTATGCCAGCTACTACTCGGTGATGAGCTAGCGATGCTCATGTTCAAACGAGTCTTTTCCTATCGATTCTCCACCGCTAATACCTCCACTCAATTTCTCCGACCCTATCACCTTAGATCTACAAGCCGAAGCGTCACTGTCTCGTTCACCTCAGAACCCCGCACCACGGTATGACTGAGCATGGTTTCTGACCATTCCCATACTCTAGGTTCAGATCAAACGAACCAGCAAGTCCCGAGTTAGCGTATCTCCTCGTTGCTCACCGCTCACTGGAAGCAGCAGACGTTAGACATTGGAGTCTTGATTAGGGCGGTAATATCATTCATGTGTACCTTTCACTCGTAAATCTCAGCAGGAAGGTGGGAATCAGAATTCATCCCATTCTTCGACCTGAAACTGCCAATAAGCAGTGGCGGGCAGTAAGTCGTGCTGAAAGTCAAAGCCTGTCACTGAATACGACCGGTTTCTACACGAAAGAGCAGATGAGACGCAAGCCTCGACTTGTGCCTTCAGAGCTTCACATTCTTTAGCGAGGCTTCTTGGAAAGGTCTACATAGGGAGAAGCTATCAGTTCGTCACAAAATGGCAAATAAAGGACGTTTGCAGTCTTGTACGGGATGGAAGGCAGTTGCGCCCCACGCTGAGTCGGAAGTCTCAGCGTTCTCAGCGCGTCCGAGTCCTAGAACGATTATGACGCCGGAAAAGAGGTTCAACATGGCCTTAATGTACAATTCAGACACTTTTTTTGGGATTTGCTGAGTTGTAGTAGTAGAACATCTGGTAGCTTTGGCCGAAAGGCCGAGTCTGGACCTGATCTCACTCCTCTGTGCTGCCCTCCCGCTGTTCATGCACGGAATGTGAGCACTGACGCCGGGATAGAAGTGCTTTAAGGGGGTCTGAGTCAACGATTGTATGTGATCGGCTTCTTCATTCATATCAGGATTCTGTCATATACTGTCATTCCGAGATACAATGCATGTTCAACTTCCCTCAATTGTGCCACAGGTTCTCGTCCCGCGAACTTATATGAATTTCAATGGAAAGTAAGGTTGGACCGTGCGTGGGAATAAGCTGTTTCTCTGTGCCATCACCATCGTGATCTCTCATTGAGGGTGATAGATAGCGACTGACAGGGACTATGATTGCGACCACTAGTACACGAACACGGTGCATGTTCCCGAGAGCGCCAGCCGCAGCAAACAGCCCTTTCCGAAGCTCGAAGCTTGATCCCTAACACCGATGGAACGTCAGTCTATACGCCTCGAAATCCCTCATCCCGGCGAGCCTGGTTGTATTCTTGTTGGTATTCTGGAGCAGGTCACTGGCAGGGGAGGAAAGGACCCAATTCAACGAACACCTCGGCGGAAAGAAGTTGGATGCGAAGGGAAGGAAAAGAGAAACGTAGCTCTCGTATGTCTATGGGTTTCTTGTGTCTAAAAACTCCAGTCTGACCGGTTTTCGAACCAGATTCTTCATGGCGTGGCAGGGTGCGTTTTTACATCGAATATTTAGCGAGAAAAATCCAATACATTGACGTCTGGTGGCACATATCGGTAGCCACAAAAACTATCTCTATCAAAAACGCCTGGCTTCCCGACTACCTATGGACTCATTTCGGTTCGACTTTCGGTGCGTCCTCATCCTCTTTCCAGTGCCCACCTTAATTAGGGCCCGTTCGAACTCACTCTATCCACAGAGGAAACCACGAATCATCGGGGCACTGGAGCTCATCTGGGATGGAGAACGACGTCGAAGACCTTTGCACAGTAGTAGCTTACCTATCGCAAACATACGGATATCACGTCGATCTCGTCATTGCGCACTCGAGAGGCTCCCTTGTTGGATTCCGCTGGATGTGCTCCTTGACCCTAGCCGAAGGGGAGCATTTTCCCTCGGGATATGTAAATTTGTCGGCCAGGTATAGAATGAAGGTGAGTTTGATTGCCACTTTCAACGACTCTTACTCGTCAGTTGATCCTTGGTTCGATACCGAAGGATACTTACAGTACGTCTCTTTTCTCTCGTTCCTCCCCCCAGTTACGCTGTAATGAGAGACAATTTTGACCCATCAGATTCCTCGAACGTCCACTTCCGAAAATCCTTCAAGGAGCAAGGTTTTCACATATGGACACCTACCGTAGCCGGCAAAGTCATGCAATACAAGATAACTCCCGAAGACCTAGACCGGTACATGAATTGGGATACTTCTCTGGTCTGGCATAGCTTTCCACAAGATACGGACGTGTTGACGTTGCACGGCTTGAAGGATTTAAACGTACCTCCGTAAGTCTGTTGTCCTCTTGGTCTTCGTTCGGATTTCATTCAAGACTCGAGAGCTAGTCTGGGCTCCCGATCATACCTATGCGCTCCCACTTACCTATTATCACTGCACAGATATGAAGCCGTCATTTACTCCCGTGCCCTCGGCTCACGCGCGCCTGGAACCCACAGCCTCCATCTCGTCGAGAACGCTGATCATAACTACACCCGACAGCAGGATGAAGTAATAGGCGCAATACTAGACTGGTGGGAGAGGAAACGGGCGAACGCTTTGACGACGGGGGTTTGGATGACCGGCGTAAAGGGCAAGCTTTGACTTATAGTTTGCGACGGGTTTAGGGCCGACACATGTTTGAGGCTGACGCCTCTATCTCCTTGGTAGAAGCGGCCCGACTATGATTGAACAGGATTAAGGCCTTGCCAACTTCCCTTACCGATACCCTCCCCACTGCCCTGCTAATCCCGCCCTTCCACTGCCCCAGCCTCGAGACCCGTCCGAGCCTCATCAATCGTCACAGAATATAACCGTCCATTCCTCACTCCTTCCCCGTCACATCGTACCCTTTTTTGTCTTTGCGCCCCGCCCTCCCGCCATGAGCTGGGTAAGGTAAACGTCCTTGTATTGATATTTCCCATATCTCGTTCGACTTACCCGGTGGTGTCTGATCTCAGAGGCTCGCCTTCAGTGATATCAGCCCGGATATACAGTCCACATGTGTGTATGTGTATACGTATGGACGCGGCTCGTTCTTATGTTGGTTGGGTACCCTGCCCCCTATCCGGCGTATACACTGATACAGTGTTTTGATCACTTTCCCAACCTCTCCAGGTACTACAGGCTATTCATTCATACAGTCATGGTGCGAGTCCGAGAGTGCTCAAGTTACTTGGGTCATTGGACATTGGCTGGTTCCTGAGTCATTTAGCAGTTCGTTTACTGTTCCTGTTTTCCCTCCAGGATCCAAGTAATCCAACTCACATCTGTGATATGATAGGTGTCAGTTGGGCTTTGGAGTGACGGGTTCCGTTCAGTTCCGCTCCTCGCATCCCGGTATTTGATGCATTTGATGCCCCTCTGACTGGCGACTCACGAGAAAATCGGTGTCTACATCCTTGTCATGTGGGAAAATGCGCGGAAGATGGAGTGTATGAGTCTCAGTCACTCCAGACCGGCGAGCCGCAGCATTGGCACTGGGCATGAGTCAAAGCAGGCTTCGGAGTATATCCCGCGGGTTCTTAGTTCTCGCTCAGGCCGTTCAAGCTAAAGCTAATGGTACTAGTATTATCAGCAATGGGAAATACTAAGGTGGAGATAGAGGTAAATCTAAGTAAGGCTACGTGATATCTAACTCCCGATAAATAGTACCAGCTAAGTATGTAGAGCCCTAATAAATATAGAGTTTGTGTGGTGATAGTAACATGATACAGTAGGTGACGGTTGTAACTCGTCTATGCATGATGGGAGAGTGTTCCGATTCGGCGGTCTTCCGTAACTCGTCTCCTTCCCCTCCTCTCTCCAGTACCATCTCACATTTCTTTGATTACCCCGCCCGTATCCTCTTGGAGTCGCAGTTTCCCCGACTTATCTGCGTGATCGTATTACTGAGATTCTACTGTACCTCTCCCTCTCCACCGGCTGAATCGAAGAAACGTCCTTGACCGATTCCATAAATCAATGTTGCGCTCATCACGTCTGTGAGAGCAATTAGGCACAACACGACTACGATTGAGCGTCAAGCTCTGCGTCGAAGCGTGTGTTGGCGTGGTTTCGAATAGGGTAAGACTGCATAGTCGGGATGATTATAGGGTTGTGATGGTAGGATAGGTCTATGAGAGAGATTCGAGAAATGATGGCGTGCTTGGGAAGACAAAGAACACGAGAATGATGGTGGCAGTCCATGACACTCGTGAGTCGTTTAACAGTGGTTCGAGCGGCTTATTGTGACCTAGAAAAACACGGGTCCAGTTGAAGACGCGCCGCCCCGTACACCTCCTTGGTTTCCGCCGGAGGGCTTAGTGTTTCCGGATTGCTGTCCTGACATGTTGGTGGGTGGTAAAAGTGGTTCTAGAGACAGTGGTGGTGATTGGAGGTCAGAGCAGACGTGCAGCGGACAACGTCGAAAGGACAATGGTGTCTAGAGGTGGAGGATAGGTGTGGAAGGCCCGAAGAGATCAGTACTGGTGCTGATTATGGGGATCATCTCCCAGTTCCAGTGGTGTTTATATACGCCAGGTCGAACAGGAAAAAACCCAGGTGGCAGGCAACTTTCTCCGAAACTTGCATGAAAGAAATTTGACACGCCAGTGTCTCCAAAAGGAAAAGAGCGGGACCGTTTTACGGTGTTTTTTCTGCTGAATCTGTGCCCTCAATCGTGATTCCGGCAAGGGCCCTCGTAATTTACTGATGACGACTTGTCATCAATGCAATGTGGAAATTTGTACGTTGGGTTCAGGGCGGTTCAGCCTCATTCAAAAAAGCACGATAGGTAATTCAATGTACTGCACTGCCTCATTCAGACCTCGGCCAGCCTTGTTTTGCAACAGCAATACAGTAAAACACGGACATCGTTGGTTCAGGATTCCGAGCCACTGCACCGACTTTCCCTTCCCTTCCCGAGAGACGCTGGCTTGGAATGATAAGTAGATCAAGACATAAATATGCAGGTCCGTTCTCGATAAAACTGGAGAAAATATAGAGCGTAGCTTTTTTCACCATGGCAGCACGTTTTTGCGCCAACACCGATCGCATCTCCGTAACCGGCGTACTTCTTATGGCGAGTTGCGGGCCCATCGGGAGGTAGGTTTCTAAACTTTCTAGCGGCCACCGCCGAAGAAGAGGATGATCTTGCTCGAGGCTTGCGTTGTTTGAGTTTGACGGGACCTCGTGTATGTCGCGTCTGAGTTCCCCAAAGGATGCTTGTATGTGTGTGTGTGGGTTTCTTTCCTGAAAAGCACATTAGTCGGGAAACCTGAATGATGGCCTTGGTGATTGACCGTTACGGATCAAATAATGTAGCGAATCTAGGGAACGAATTGTGGGCTCTCTCTATTCGTGCATCAAACCGACTAAATTGACAGCTAATATCCACTCCCACCCCTTCAGGGACCTTGGAGTGTATAAAATAATCAAACGACGGCGATCTCATGGTTATAGGTCAAACAATCGCTCGGAAGTACGCGTCCAAGCATTCTACATCCCATTTCCAACCGTCATCAGCACGTATCGCGAAGACTTCGGTGGTTCTCGCACCTTTCTTTCCCTGAATTCACAAAGACTTTTGATTATATCCCCGTTCAATTCACTTCTGAAGCATATATGGTCTAAACCCGGAGACCTCTGGATCTGTTCAGTGTTCCGAACTAACCTACGGCGTCAGCCAGGAACAACTTCCCAGCGATTTTGTGCTGCCGGGGGTTTCCACCTGATCTGCTGACTTCTGGTGGTACTACGGGACCTACGAGCGCAACTTTAACGCCAGTTCGTAACGATAGGAAAGGAAAACAGATCAACGAACATCCGCGAATCAAGGAGAGTCTGCAACGGAGCACACGTGTTAGCGAACATCTCCATTGTAAATAGCTATACCGTTAAACGAAGCAATCGGAGGTGAGAACGCGTGGGCAAAGCAAGGCGAAGGGTTACCTTGTATTTCCTATCTCTCCATGATCACCGCAACGGTGGCAAAGCCAACGTTATTCTATCGTCAACTGCTAGCGTCCACGCCACCCACACCAAACCAAAACGAAATGTGAACCAGCCGAGTTACGAGGACCAAGGGTTCCCCTCGGGCGCCAGTCGGACCTAGGTTTCTGAGATGAATTCGTTTGAGATTTTATTCTTCTGACGTCGCAAATTGTTGCCGACGGGACCAAATCTGTACGATAGGTACACCAGGTCGACACGAGTTTTCAGCTCGTACAGGTTGATAAGAATGATACACGCGTAAGATCTTCCCGAACATGATATGGTGAGGCTTCGAAAGGGCACAATCGCAGATCTCACTCACCGGTGCGAGTGCTACAAGTTCGTATACTGGACAACCAACATTAACTGTCAATCCATGTACACCCCCAAAACGAGGACTCAATCGATTTCAACAAGGAGCTTTCCTCTGGAATCGGCAGTCAGTGCTGAACGTAGACGCTATCACCGAAGGACAGCTCACATATTAGCACTCTGTTCCATATCTCTATGCGCAGTCTGGATATCTTTCCAAGAATAAACCTACATATCAATCTTTTTGAGGAAACAAGGCGCAGGAGTGAGGTTCGTATCATGATCACCTTATGGATGTACGTTTTCAATGGTCCATCACCGGCTTGTCCAGTGAGACCGGCTAGGAACTCTGACTTGAACCTGTGGCATCATCAGTATTTTGGCGGGCGGTGACTGACTTATGAAAGTGTATTCACCGTTGAATAAGGTCCGACTGGTACTCCACGGATCGTGAACGCAGAGTAGTTCCTTGAATCCGGAGACGTTTGTACAACAATGCCTTCAAGTCAAATTCGGAGACCATAGTTCCTTTCGCCACGAAACGTCAGTTTACAAGCCCCATGGGCACGTAATGAAACAGACGAACCACTCAACGTCCCGAGCATAACCATCCGACCATCAAGGGCGAGGGACTCAATGTTCTTCTTCCAGTGGCTTTGACCGACAAAATCAACGACTACATTGGCACCTTTGCCCTCGGTGATCGTGGCAACCTCGCGAGCAAAATCTTGAGTCTTGTAGTTTACAACATGGGTGGCTCCGTTGGGAATGGAGAGGAGCCAATCGAGCTTGTCTTTGGTCGAAGCTGTCGCGATAACCGTCTTCCTTCGAAGCAAAACAGTGAGATAAATAACTGCGGGGCGAACCGACTACAATCAATAATCGATTCACTCACGCTCCTTTGCTTCGAGCCAGCTGGATGGCAGCTATGCCGACTCCAGAAGCCGCGGCATGGATGAGAACGTTGTCACCTTCAGCTACTTCCCCGTACATGACGATTGCCTGATATGCTGTACAGGAACAAAGTTATTGTAAGCATAATGATATGTGGCGGTAATTTAGCTAAGGAATGTTACTTGCCCGTCAGGAATGCCTCAGGGACGCTTGCTGCCTCCGTCCAAGAGAGGTGTGGCGGCCTTGGAATTAAGTGAGATGCAGGGACGGCGATGTATTCTGCATATGCACCCTAAAGTGACGCGAAGAGGGATCGTCAGACCAATCCTCCATACCAAAACTGGCATAAGGACAAAATACCCACTCCACCGGTTAGCCCGAAGACCTCGTCGTCCAGCTTCCAGCCCTTTACGTCGTCTGCAACGGCGGAAATGTTGCCCGAAAATTCCACGCCCAGGAGGGTCGAAGCTCCTGGTGGGACAGGGTAATGGCCTTCGCGTTGAAGAATATCCATACGATTCAGTGCAAATGACTTGATCTAGAGAAAACGATTAACGCAGAACTTTCATCAATTATAATCTAGACCATCACGTACCTTCACCACAACCTGCCCCGCCTGCGGTACGGGGTCTGGAGCTTCTCCAAGGTACAAGTTCTCTGCAGGTCCTTTGCCGTCCTTTACCAGTATGGCACGCATGGTGGTGGTCAATGAAAGTGAGAAGGTGGGACACCGATCTCATCATCGCATACTTCAAGCATGATGTCACCCACGGCTCTCCGTTTGTCCCCGGTTATCCGGATAATTCCCAGGACTGTGAATCCTAACGCGTCGCAACGTCCACCATTAGGAAAGACTTTTTCCAGGCTTGTGAAAAGATTACCATCGAAACCACGCGATTCTCGGATGATCAGTACAAAAATATCCAGAGTTGCTTTGCGATAAATCTGTATAAACCTGTCAGATTTTCATATCAAGCCATGAATAGCAGAGAAAGGATGTATCTATGAGTTTCCCGTTCCGAATGAGGCGTCAGTCCACGCTCGGACCGGTAACGACCAACACACGCCACTCCGCAGCGTTTCCGCAGTGCGATATGGATCATGGTGGGTGCCAGACCCGACATTTTACCCCGCTAGTCCCGCTATGAAAATCTAGTCTCGGTTGCTCCGCCAAGTATTGCGATGGACCTCGATGAAGCTCAATCTGGTCCGGACTCTGTTCGGTCAGTGGAAACAGTTGCTGTGATACTGGGGTTGTTGTGGGTGCATTCCGCGCGCGTAGCAAGGCGCTCGGTGGACTCGGTGGCAGAGCTTGGAATTTGAATACCTTTACTTCGTCCTAAGTTTGTCCCACTCGCGCCTCCTTCCGAAATTGAAAGTGAGCAAAGCGTTCGACCGGTGCTTAGGCGTTGCCTGAAACAAGACCTTTTGTCAACACCTTCTGTATATAAACAATAACACCAAGGAGAAGAAAACACACGCAATATTCGGCAGAAGCCTCAACAGACCTTAAGGCCGTTTTGAATGTGCGTCCTTGTTCCAATTCACGTATTCAATTTTCAAAATGCCACGTTCCAGCTCGAACCTAGATCTGAATGAATTGTTGGTGAGTAGATTGTCCCAGAATAAGTGGGCGACTGTGTGACTCGACCTCTGATTCCTTCGTACACGCGAAAGACTCGGAATATGCAAGTCCCCGGAAGGAAACGGCGAACGGGATAAGGAAGGGTGGGCGGTAGATGGGAGATTTACAATGATCGCAATGATGGACCGCCTGAAGGGCGCTATACATTCATGATTTGAGAGTTGACCCGCAAATTAATGAATCACAGGCCGACCCTCTTGGTCCGGGCTTGCTCTACTTTTGAGTAAGTGGCGAGCTTGGTTCCCGAGGGCTTGATAGGAATGGAGAAAGGTATTAGACATGACAATCGTGTTTTCTCAACAAGTCGTTGATCAAGATGCTGTGACTAACGCGAGACTAACGTGTGACCGACGCGTCCAGCGGAGTCTCAACATTTGGGCTCCGAGATATTTATAGCGCCCAAATTTTTCAGGCTCTGTCGTCCTTTTGTTTTCTTCCTCTTTCGTCTTGTATGGTGAGTGTTCGTTCTCATAGACATTTTCCTTTTTCTCTGTGATGATCTTTGCTATGGTCCGTGTTTCCAAGAGGCGCTTGACACCGCCGACCATCCGTGCCGACAACCTTTTTACCTAGCTATCTGACCTTTCTACCCACCTCTTCTCCTTCTTCCATGACACCTGACTAACTCTCTACATTCCAGAAGTAACCTCAAGCTTAACAGAAGGAATGGCAGCTGGCATGCGCTTAGATAGGAAGCAACGTTGTCCTGTACCTTGTCTAATAATATCATGATTCTACCTCCATTTCGTCGAAAGAAACCACAGTCAGAATCCGCCTTAATTTATACAAAGGAGCACAGGACGTCACTCAGTGCAACAGTAGGGACAGAACACGTTGCACAGATGGACAACTTTAATGGGCAAAGCCTTCTTACTCACATGCAGGCTGCGTAGTCCTCGCAGGCCCTAAAAAAAGTCTATACAGAGTTTGCAGCAAACATGAAACTTAGGCTCGATCCAGCTACAACTCTCTACGACTTATGGAAAATTGAAGCTTGTCGGTATCTAATCTACCAAACTCGTATTTCACGGAAGTCTGGTCTCCCTGTTGTCAATTCACGCGGTTCGAGCATCGGCAGTATATGTGTATGACGGCTTCCTTCCAACCTTCATATTAACATGATCATTAATCAAAGACAGTGGTGACTAGCTAGTAGTATGCACTTTGGCCGCGCAAGCACGGCCAAGGGTATCCATGAGACTCGCTCGAGATGATATACACGGGGGGCGACGACGTTTCGCGAAGCGTTCTGCGCACCACGTCACGGTGAAAATGCTTGGCCAGCTCAAACTTAAAGTGCGTTGAGTTGTTTCTAAGGGAAAATATTCAAGGTCAAAATCATCCGAAGCGCCGAGCAAGAAATACGAAACGTACCAAGAAGGTGGTGGACACAGCCGGGCACCCAACACCAGGTCCGTTCAAGTTCTGGAGGGTGACAAGGGAAGCCTGGAGACGTGCACGTTGGTCGTCCTTGGAGTCACCGGTGGGGAAGCTAACGGGAGCAGCTGGGTTCTTGACCGCATGTCCAGCAGCAACGTTGGCATTCAATTGCTAAATCACAACAAAATGAGTAAAACCATTCGTAACAAACGATTAGAATGCAAACTTACGTTGACAAACTCGGCACGGTCGGGAGGGCAAGAGCAAGGAATCTTGGGAGCTCCAGGGATACCGTCACAGTCCCCAGTTCCAGTCGGGTTCAAACCACGCTGGTGTCCAAACTCGGGAATGAGATTGGCAGGAACACCTCCAGCCTGAGCAGGAGCGGCAGGGGGTGGTGGGGGTGGCGGGGGAGCAGCCGGAGCAGCAGGTGGGGCAGCTGCCTTACCCGCCTGGATATCCTTCTGTTGTTGGAGGAATGTCGTGCTGACAGCAGGGCATCCGACACCGGGGCCGTTGAGGTTCTGGAGTGTGATCAAAGCAACGCTAATACGAGCGAGCTGGTCCTCCTTGGAGTTGCCAGTAGGGAAGCTGAGAGCAACAGATGGGTTCTTCACAGCACGGCCAGCAGCGGCGTTGGCGTCGAGTTGCTAATAGTTGAAAGTAAGATTCTAGGAACGTTTGTCCTCGAAAAGCCATTACTCACGCGAATGAACTCGTCCCTGTCGGGAGGGCACGAGCACGGGATTTTAGGTGCTCCCGGAATACCATCACAGTCGCCAGTGCCAGTGGGGTTCAGGCCACGTTGATGGCCGAACTGAGGTACCAGGTTCGGGTCGATGGCACGTCGAACAGGGATCGCAGATACGGATGCGAAGAGAGCTGAGGTCGCGATAAGAGCAGTCGTGAATTTCATTTTCAAGAGTTAAAAAGGATAAAGAATGAGTGAGGTCTGGATGGAAACTAGCTTGTCTTTGAAAAACTGAAATGCGGCCTGCTTCAAGCAAGGACGTCCGAATCGACTCTGTCGAAAGAAGGGAGGTGAAGGAAGGAAGGGAAGGTGGGGTTCATGGCATGATGGCTGCTCCCTTTTATGTGATGGCGATCAATTCCAATCGCCATGCGGTTCCAGCTGATTCATGATTATGCCTTGCGGGCAAACACACAGCTTCGTCTGACCCTTCTCACCATCTTGAATCAAGGGTTTCAAGGTTTCACTGACATCTGTTGCTAGGTTGACTAGTCAAATAAATAGATTTTCACTCTTTCCCATTCTTAACCGGTTGTCGCAGTTGGAGGTGGCGTTCTGTCAGCCACGTTGGTGAAAACTGTATATAACCGGACTTGACGCTCAATAGTTCGTCCACCTCATAAGAGAGCGAAGCGTTGAATATCGCTGACTTGACAATACGGACACGATCTAAACATCAGAATCACTTTGAAGATCAACTAGAACCATAGCCACATCGGGTACATCGCTGGCCGCCACGGCGAAGGCGGGAGTATGGAGAGCATTGATTGATATTTGAATAGCCTAAGAAACGGCAGCACGGCCTGAGAGGTCTTGATAGCAATAAATGGAACTCACTCACCACGCCTCGAATTATGTATATGACCTGAATGACCAAGAGTTAAGGTAGAACCCCTGTATTTGAACTAAGTAGAAGCAGAGCTCCGGGATGGATTGTAGAGGTGAGTGAGATTGGGCGGGTTCAGGTGAGAGGATGTCAATCCTTGAGCGCTTGAGCGCTGGACTGGAGGTGTTTCAGTTCGTCGACTGTATGGGGTGCAAAGAAAGGGTTGGAGAAGTATTTCACTGATGTTTGAATGCCAAGTCGTATATGGCCTCCAGCCGACTCCACTCAAAAATCGCTCTAGGGGCACACTCTGGTGCAACCAACGTGATTCAAGTCTATTGAGGGTGCGGGAGGGTGTTCACTGTCAGCCCTAGGCCACGCTGGGCTGGTGTTGCCACCTTGTCCGTTGACGCCCAGTGTCCCCGTTCCTGACGTTGGCAAACCTGGACCGACAGCGTCAGGCAACGCCGTGAGTTGAACTTGATCCGGGTATCCCGTGTTTCAAGTATTAGCTCGACAGGGAGGCCGGGAGAAGAAAGCTATGTACCCCTGCTTACAGGCGAGTTTAGAAAGGAGAGTGTAAACAAGGTAAATGAATCCCGATGCCCACCTATGCGATCCCAGAAACGACGAAAGAAGGCTTCGGTAGAAAGGTCTTCGAGATACTTTAATATTCGGGCTTGAACGACCTCGTGACCAGAACCAAAGGGAGATGCCGTGCGTTTCCTGCCTTCCTGTGCGCGGTCCACTAACGGTGATCACTGCGTCAATATCCTCGACCGTCTACGTCCATCAGCAGACCGACAGCAAACTTGGGTTGAAACGTTCAAACTTTATCGCATCCGTGACACAAGCTTCCATTGTACCTGTCCTACAAAGCTCGGACTTTGTTGGCCGTGTATGTCTCCGAGAGCGAGTTGCAGTCGACAGAATGTTTGCTGAGTCAATCTATGGTGAGTAGCGCAGAAAAAAATCAGAGTTTGTCAACGTACTGACCCAGAAATACTAAATCATCCAAAAAATCGTGGTCAGTTCTGCTTCATCTCGATTTCCGTGCCAGATTCATTTCCCGTCGAGTATCGAAAGCTGCTAGAAGGTGCCCCGTTTTCATAGAAAGGTGCCGACGGTGGCTTTCATTGGTTGCGGTAATGGAACGAGCTGGGGGCAGAACATGTGTATGAGGGTCAAGGGTATTCGACTCGCGGTATCGAAAGCGGCGATGGTTAGCCGTGGGAAATTCAGAGCGCTCGGGTGACTCGATGACGAGATGGTGCTTAGTCGGTTTTTGTATGACGGCGTCCCTGTCCATCCCCTTCCAAGTTCCACCCCCATCAGCGCCTGCGCTGAATATATGTTTTGGAGTGTGACCTCAATTTTGAGGTCCTCTCCAGCCGCCAGCTTCCATTATACTCGGATCCCCAGGGTTTCCTTTTCCTCCTCCTTCTTCCCTTCCCCCGCTCGCTCGACAAGGTAGAAGAAACGAGGAAGACAAGTGAAAGAGGCTATGGCTGGATATGTTTTCGGAATATGGATTTGCGTATTATTTCTTTTGGCTACAGGTAAATTGACTTTTGTTTACCTTTCCCGTTCTCGGTACTTGGGCCAACTATCTTTTTTTCTCTCTCTTTGTTGCAGCTCTAGGGGTCGTCGGACAGTCAACAACGACGGTAACACGCACGACTGCGGCCACGATTTTCGACGTAACGAGGAAATCTGAAGCTAGCAGTCCTGGAAGCGGAGGTGTCATTCAGAGCTGGTCGCGGACACTGGTGCCCGTGGGCACTGCGTCTGATGCAAGTTCCACAACGTATTCCGAGGAGGTGGTGGGGTACGGGATTTCGTCAGGCTCCTCGGGTGCGGCGTCGACGTTCTCTACGAGCTCATACACAGGTGCGTTGCTGGTCGACTTTCATCACAGAACGAGAAATTCTCATCATCAATCATGCTACCATCACCATCAGTTATACGGATACAAGGAGAATCAGGATATGTTCGCGTCCAGTTGGGGACCCCTTCGGCTGGATCGTTCATAAGCTCTCAAACCTGTAGTTTTCTGCCGGGGGGTCAAGCCGGTTGCGTCGACGTCGTCAATTTTGCACAGGCTTCAACAACACAGTTAGCAGGTGGAAGTAACTCGGTTGTCACCAATTTCGTTCCCTCCACAACTACCCTCTCGACTGGCGAGGCCACTCTTGTTCCAGTGGCGACAATAGAGGCCACAACCACTGTCACATCGACACTTCCTCCGCCTAGCAACCAGTCTTTGCCTGGGCTCGCAGACGAGTGGGTTTTTTCGAATGGCACTCTCTGCCACAAGTTACTGAATTGGTTTACTTCCTTCCAGAAGCGGGTCAAAGAACAACATCATCGGGCCAGCGGTTGGAGGTTCTCTTGGAGGGCTCGCCCTCATACTTCTCATCTTGGCTGTATACTGGTTCTGCAAGAGACGAAAACGTCATCATAGCACCCGCTCTCAAACCGGTTCACGGGGTTTGATTGGTGGAGGACTTAGAGGAGGGAATAACGGAGGCCACACTGTTTTGGATGGCGGCGAGTCGGAATATAAATACCATTATCGATCGTCCCGGATGGCAGTCACTTCACCGGAAAAGGACGCTCTGTCAATCAACTCTTCCTCGGCGTCGTACACGAACAGCAACTACCAGACCCATTCACCTTCGCACTCTTACATCGGGAGCCTCCCAGCCCCGACTGTTCCTTTCAGGGCTTCCCATCCTCCTACGTCTCCTCTTTCGACGCTACCAGTGAGGTCCGAGGAGGTAGAATCCCTGGCACCGGAGTCGACGATAGACACGATCGTTTCTCAGCCGACCATAGTGGCTCAGCCTGTACGACAAAATACAGCAGAATCGACGGTGTCTTCTGCGTCGCATCCTGGGCACGGGTTCAGGATACATCCTTCACGGTTTATCGAGAGGTTGTCGTTGAGTTCAACATATTTGGAGTCATTGACGGCGGGTGGATTGCTGGTGGATGGCCGAGGTGGACACAATCGCGAAACGACGGAACAGGAGGGCGAGGGCGGGGTCATATCCGACGAGCCGGTACAGAATGAGGAATTTGTAGCGGGACACTCACATTCATCAGCGCCGACACACCCACCTACATTACATCCTCATCCATACCGACCCACGAGCCCCCCTTCACCTTCACCCCCACCATCACCTCGTAGCTTTGCCCCTCCTACTCAACCCCGCTTCCCTCATCCGACACATTCATCCTCTACTTCGTCATTGCCCCTACCGTCAACCTCTAGAACCGTAGACCCTCCGCATCTACACTCCCCTCGACATACACCCTCCACCCCGTCGTTTCCTCAATCGGCAACACCCAGAAGCTGGGTATCACCGAGCCCTTTCTCGTATCAAAGCTTCCAGACTGCGTCTGAAGGACTAGGGGATGACGATACCTCCACCATTGAACAGGAGCGTCGTCAGACACCAGATAATCAGACACAGTACGGGTTTGCTGTGTGAGCGAGCGGAAGAACAAAAGGTCTACGAGCCCCGTGTAATTTATGTACTTATCTTTCTTTTTGCTTCTCTCTCTCTCTTTGGACGATCTAGCTTACGACCTTCGTTCGAGTACACATACCTACCCCCTGCATATGCACATTCTACTCCCCCCACCCCCCCACATCCTATCCATACAGCTTGCCCGCATATTTTTTGGTTCCCTGATTTCCCTTCCCCCTACTATCCCCTAGCCCCGCATACTTGACGCACGACGCCGCTCCCGCTGCATGCATTAGCCTAACGATACTACGACATACTTTGCTTTCGATGGTTGCTTTCGAATCCTTTTTTTGTTTTTGTCTTTTGCTTGCTGTTTTCTTATTGGGACTTGTTATTCGTGGTCAATCTATGTACATACTATCGAACATACTATTCATTATGGTAATCTTGGTTGAAGGGAATTTTTTAATGCATTGTGAAGTTTGAAAAGGCTTGAGGGAGGACGTCCTTTGTGGTCGGAGTCGAACCTATGCTACTTTTCATATTTCAAGCCCCATTTAGTACTTACTTGAGGTCTGAGGCCTGAAGGCCGGGGGATTGGCGGGACACGATCGAATGGTGGTGGCGTTGGAGGTGTGGCGATCACTGGCCGGGGTCGGTGGTGATCAGTTTTTTTCTCCTTGCTTTGACTGTCCCCGGGGAACTCCCAAGACTCGAGGCCTAATGAACGATAGAGTGGCTTACAATCAGTCGACCGCCGAGGAAGCTTGGCCTTTGCATATCGACGACATGATTGACTCGTTCAATTGGTTTGTGGGGTAGATTGAGCCTGTACACGGTCCACCTGACCGTTCTCATGAGCTACCGTGTCGAGAAGAAGCCCGGTAAGCAGGGGCCGCTTCGAGGTTCCTGTGAAGATACTGGAGTAGGAGGCTTTGTAGTCCCGGTACCGCTCCACTGGCAGTTGGAAGGATACTGCATCATACACACTGACCTTCAACCGCTGCCCGCAAAACGTCCTCGTGACAGCTCCGAATAAAGCTAGCATACGGAATGGAATGCTAGGAACCTAGATTCCAGTACTACAGGACAACCACTCAGGAGATATCTCCATCGTTATTGCCTTCTGAAGATTGATGTAGATGTGTTTCGCGGGAAAGTTGAGCTAACCTTGGGACTTCGAAAAACGAAAATATTCATATTTTTCCCACGGGCTCTGGCCGCTCGATTCCTTGTCCAGGGCGTTTACGTTCGTAGCGTTAAACGTCCACTATCGCCCCATTCTACTCCCGTTCCTTCCCTTTCATTTCCTTTATTCTCTTGTTTAGACTCGCTTTTAACGCTGGCTGTCTCTCTTTCGTGACACCGTTTCCCCGTTGTCTTCTCTCAGGCCAAGTGCTATGGCACTTACTCAGACAGCGACCATTCCAGGACCAGGACCGTCATGGGACGAGGAGGTGGTACCGGTTTTGCGTAAACGTGCGTAATGACGGGTTTTCTTGTGCCTATTGACGGGTAACTAACGAGGAGAGAAAGGTCTCGAGAGCGAGAGTCGAGCACTGGCTCGCAGGCTCTCAGCGACGCCAATGAATACTGGTGAAGACTATCACCATGTAAACGATTCAAAGTACCACGAATCACATTATGCGGGAGGTTCGAACTATATTGTCCATCAGCCATATCAGAACGGTGCCACCAGTCGTCCAGTTCAACAAACTCGAACCAGCTCGGAACAGAACGTTCATTCACGCGCAAACGGTGCAAGTTATTCAGCAGCCAAAATACCAAATTCTCGCTCGAGAACGCATTCTCAACCTTACAAACCCGAATACGCCAACGCCCGACCCAACAACATCAAGATCAACGGCGTGACACCATCCAGCGACACATATTCAATATCATCATCTGCCTCACGACCTCTCTCCCCCAATTACAATCCCAATTCCAACGTAAAACCATCGCGTATTCCTCAGCCCACACGAACACGCACAGCTAGTTTATCAAGTAACAACTACGCTCCATTCCCAAACGGTATAAATCCTCACACCTCACCGTACTCTTCTCCTCGAACGCCCGACTTGAGGCAAGCTTCAGCTGCGGATCTGTGGAGAGTCGAAGAAGATGGATCGCATTCATCAATATCTGTCACTATCACTAAACAGCGTTCGGGTATTCTGAACGAGCAACCTCCCTTCCCGTCCGGCCGGAATCCCTCAGACGACAGTCTGACCGAGAGTCCTCCACGAATGTCCACGGATTCGCAAGAGCGGCCTTTCGAACACTGGTATCGAGGCGACATATCGCGAAATGGCGGTGTTGGGGAGCTGAGGGTGGGAAAACGGCAAGAAATGTTGGAGATTGCGAATTACGGACATAGGCCGAGTAAGCCAGCTGTCCGGAACGCAATAACGGATGCTATCGATAACAGAAGACGGAGGAAGAGAGCTGACAGTGTTGGGCAACATATTGAGAGGACGAGTTTCTACATGGATGAGGAGCAGGCGGAGAATGTGGGAAGGGTCTTGGATGAGAATCCGCCGACGGACGTGGACGAGGGGGAGACGCCGATCGATGATTATTACTACGATCAGGATGAGGACGACGATGAGGAAGAGGAGGAGTACGAAAACGATCGCAACACCCTGGTAATGGATGCGGACATGTCGACGGCGTCCGCCCCGCTGCCGAATTCGCTAGACCCGCGAAGTACAACGCCGACAGCCAACTATTGTCGGCCATCTTCCAGAAATCAAAACTCGCGGATACCTGCGCCGAGGGCTACAACACCGACCGCTTCCCAATACCAACGTGGGATGAGTGAACCGCCCTCAATACATTCATCCGCTGCGAACTTGGCGACACCACCCAATTTGCGGAGCAAACAGCAGGCACAGCAGCTACGGTCGACGTCAACATCTCCTTCTGGGCAGTCTGGGAAACGTGCTGTTTCACCAGGTGCTTCTACACCGTCATCCAGCGCCAAGAAGAGTCGGATGAACGCTAATAAGGCAACACAAGCGAAGCTGGCGGCACAGAAGAAGAAGGAGAGAGAAGAGGAGGAAGTGAGGCGGAAGCAGGCTGCTCAGTATCCGGACCCTGGCGAGGTGGATATGGCTCATGCAATACCGACTTGGACGCAGCCAGTGCCAAACCAAGGAAATTGGGACGACGTGAGTGAGACCAACTACCGGTTTGAGGAGACGTTGCTGACGTTGGTCTGTGCAGGTTGTACTGCCTACCGTTGCTCGAAAGAAGGGTTTGGCAGACCACTACGAACAGGCCGATGGGAGTCCCAAACCCAAACAAGAGAGAGGGCCCGAACCGGTGCGTAGTATCCAGCTGCCGTACTTGAACATTCTCCTCATTTCAACATTGCCACAGGCCCCTGGAACATTTGGATACGACCATTCCAAGTACAGGCCACCTCGTGGTGAAAACGGCGAGGCGATACCCATGGACGAATTCGGTCGTCCACGAGAAGAAGAGGAATTCCAGGACTCACCTGCGAAACCTTACGAAAATGATCAGTTCAACACGTCAATATCGCAGCTACAGGATCAACAGCAACGGCGGCTCCGACCAGAGCCACCTCCTTCTCCCGTGCCGTTTTCGCAGTATCATCACCAGCAACCTGCGGTTCGTTTACCGCCCTCTACTACCGTGAAGCCGGAACAAGCTCAGCAACGGCCGCAAGAGCCGGTACTGGAGGAGAAGGAGGAATCAGGCTGTTGCAGGTGTGTGGTTATGTGAGATGTTGGTTATTGGGGAGCATGTTTCCTTGACTTCGTTATCGCCTGATCCATTCGTCAACCATGCATGGTGTTTTCCGTTACTTACGATGGCATGCATGGTAACTCTCGTTTTCTCTCTCTGTTCGGTCTAATCTCATCATTCATCATCTGGATTATCTTCATGTACATTGTATTGCTTCTTTCCGCTCTCCTCTCATCTTCCCTCACATCACGCTACACTATACCGCACCATTACCCAGTTTAACCTACCATACCAAATTCAATGCTGACACTCCTTTGCATCTGCCTTTTGAGCTCTTTACGCTCCTCCTCGAGCTATGTTCCTCTCGATTCACGTTTCAACGACGCTTTTTCTCCAGCTCCGTTATGTTTTCGTTCTCCTCCTCTGTCCTATTCAATCTTCCTCTCAACGAGTCCCACCTGTTTTGTCGTACGCTCTCAGACCCATATAATACCCTTTTTTACATCTTTTATTCCTCGCAACCTCCTCTTCCTCACCTTCCACCGCAATGTATTGGTATCACAACAAGCATTTTTTTTCTGACGCGTCGAAGATTTTGGTTCTCTTCTCCGTTATTTCTTTCCTTTTGCTCTTTCGGGAGCACTCTTTGTTAGGTGGTGTTCATACGGTACTCTCATTTATTGTACTTGGTCAATGGACTGTTATTTTCAGCTGCCCGAACGTTTCAGGGGTGTCCAGGCTGTCCAGGCTGTCGGCTGAACATGAGCGTAATGATTTCAAATAAGAAGACTTTGAACTTTTGCCACGCTCTCATTCGTAACAACTCTTCAAACGTTTCCACATCCATCATCAGCTTCTGAATTCTAATTCGGAGCGTCGAGGGTAGCACGGTATAGCACGGTATATAAAGTAAAAAGGTACGTTCCCGAAGCTCCACCCTCTCTCTTTGCTGGCAATGTTGTCCTCAACTTTGACTACTGGCAGTGTTCTCTCTCTTCTCGCTATAAGCGCCGTTTCTTCACCGACACATTATCCGCCTTTATCGAGCGATATCAATGATCTCGCGTTCGTGATCAACGGGACGGGGGCACCCGGGATTTTCAACTCTTCGGTTACGCCAGATGGGATATATGGCACGTATAACTGGTGTAATATGCCGCATGTGAGGAAGACTGAGTACAAGTGAGTGGTTCATTTATATGTCGCGTTTTTCGCTAAAGCATGGACATCGCGTAGAACACCATCGGAGGAATTCAAGCTTGAATATGTCGAGGTTATTCAGAGGCATCATAAACGCACGCCGTATGCTTCAAACACGTTCTTCAAGGAAGATGTCAGTTGGGATTGTACGAATGCGGGTCAGATACATGGTGGTAGAGGGTGCGTGCCGGTTGTCTACTCTTGAAGACACTCTGGACTCATTCACGAGATTGCCTTAAACCCAGCGGTGCTAGTGCTGATGTCGTCCAAATTCAATGGAATACGTTCAATGATCAGAGCAACCCTTGGACGAACTCTGTTGGCCCAGGATTCGTTGGTTCAAAGTAGGCCAGGACGTATGAAAACGCTCAATGACACTCATATCACTTCACAGTTGTCAATTCCCAGAGCTGACACCCGAAGGCATCGAGGATGCTAGGACCCATGGCAATGTTAGTGAAGGCTCGCGCTCTTGATCATCGTGACTGAATAGTGCTCTCGAACAGGACTTACGAGAGGTCTACGCGCCCCTATTGGGTCTGAAGACGGAATTTGATCCTACTGAAGCGACAATTCGTTCGTGGCCCTCCTTCGCTCCCTATGGATCTATCTGACACGTCGTTCTGAATCTCAGGCGTTACCAACAACGTTATTACATCGCAAGTCGCTGCAGGGGTCGTCAAGGGGCTTTTCCCTGATACTCCACCCGCATCTCCCGCTCAAGTCATTATTCAAACGGACGGGATTGACTCGCTGGAGCCCACATACGAGTGCTCGCCGGCGGACAGCATTAGGTCGGCATATATAGGCAGTGAGTGTATAATTCGTTTTGTATTCTTGCGGCTATCAACATCTTTTGTTTCTCCTTTCGTTAGCCAACGCGAACTGGACTGCCCATCTCGATGCAGCATCTTCCCTCTACGACAAGCTTGACAAAGTTTCCGGTATCCCTCGCGATGATACCGGTGGATGGCACACCAACTTTGATCAGTATGCTCAAACCTTGTCCTTCTACCTATCTCCAGAATCCTGATTACCTTTTCCCTCATCTAGCTACTACGACAACCTCAGCGCGAAACAATGTCATTCCAAGTCGCTCCCGTGCAGTTTGAACGATACCAGCATTTGTGTTACCCAAGACGAAGCCGACACTGTGTATCGTTTGGGGAATTACGAATATTCGTATTATTACCGCGACGCGGTCAACTCAACTGCTTATACCGCGTTGCACTTTGGTGCTTGGTTTGGGGAGCTCAAGGCTAGATTGCAAGGCAAGATGGACGGTTCTAACTCGGTCAAGTATTATCATAATGTGCGTGCTCCAGTAGATGTCGTTAGAGATGTATCTCCTCCTAACGCATTGATAGATCGGACACGATGGGTCGATGGCGTCGCTGCTCGGATTCTTGCAGGTGGATAAAATGGTTTGGCCGGGGATGTAAGTGCGCTCTTTTTTGAGTGTTGGAAGTCCTCATTTCATCCACATCCAGGGGTTCCGAAGCGGTCTTCGAGCTGTACCAGAAGGAAAGCGAGCATTTCGTACGAGTCCTCTGGAGTGGTCAACCGATGGTTACTTCTACTCCCTTGGGAACTCTGGATATGATTCCTGTGGAGGATCTGCTTTCTTGTGAGTATATTTGCCCTCCTGAGCTACTGAGCTATTGTCCAGCGTTAAGCTAACCTCCATGGCGTTGCAGATATCGATTCGATGATTGGTTCTACTACAGAGCTCTTTGCTGCGTGCAATGCGTAAATTACTGGGCGATATTATTAACCCAAATCTATTTATTCGACATCCTCAGGTTTCTTTGTGTGTTATATGAGACATTCGGGGGGGGGGGGGGGGAGCGCACCTGACCAGTTACTCCACAAACGGTAAACGGTTCGCCACTGATCTTTACTCTCTCAGCTTCCAAAATTTTCCCGAGGAACACCAAACACGAAGCCTAAACTGTCCTCGTGCTACACTGTTTGACTCGACAGAGATGACACAATCGGCCCTCTATCTTACAGCCACGAACAATTCGAGAAAAATCGATACGACCTTGTTTTAGGTTTAGCGAAGAAGACCTCGGGTCATGCATCAAGCATGAGACCAACTTGCACCGCTACCACCGGTGAAATTGGGTTTCACTTGATATTACTCTTGAACACGCGTTCTATCGTTCCGCGTCGCGCTGACATAGACATCCCCAATTATGATCGGTTGACCCCCAGATACGACGCGACCCTTTGCGAGGTGAGCATAAGACTCGATGCTGGGAACGAAACTGAATTGTTCCGGGAAACTAGATCGATTTCATTACCGGCTCGGACGGCCAAGTGACACCTCTTCTACGTCTATAAAACCCCAGCACCATGTCCACATCGAGTGAACATTCGACTACAACATGGCCTCGCTCCAGTCTCAGTCTGATTTCGGCGAACTCGACGCTCTCATTGTAGGAGGTGGATTCGGCGGGGTATACATGCTCCATCTTCTTCGCGGACTTGGGATATCTGTGAAGGTGTTCGAAGCTGGAAGTGATCTGGGTGGCATATGGCACTGGAATTGTTACCCTGGTGCACGAGTTGACTCCAGTACGTTCGAAATGTATACCATCAGAAGGCTGGCCCCTACCCACACTCTTTGTTCTTTGTTTCCCAGACGTCCCGGTGTACGAATTATCCATTGAAGAGTTATGGAAGGATTGGACGTGGTCAGAGAGGTTTCCTGGTTATGCCGAGTTACGCCAATACTTCCAGCACGTGGACTCGAAGCTCGATGTGAAGAAAGATATCCGATTCAACACACGTGTCATCTCAGCTCACTTCGATGCGACCACCGATCGCTGGAACGTGAAGGCAGAGGACGGCGCGACAGCTCGTCCCCGACACCTCATTCTCTGTGTTGGTTTCGCCGCAAAGGAATACATCCCTCCGTTCAAGGGCCTTGAGACCTTCAAGGGGATCGCCCATCACACGGCGAAATGGCCTCAGGAAGGCGTGGTTTTCGATGGGAAACGCGTTGCCGTGATAGGCACAGGTGCTACTGGAGTTCAGGTCATTCAAGAGCTTGGTCCCATCGTAAAGCACCTCACCGTGATGCAACGTACTCCCAATTTCGCCATTCCTATGGTGCAGACGAAGCTGGACAAAGAGGGACAGCAGAAACGGAAGGCCCTTTATCCGATGATCTATCGGAGAAGGCTGCAGACTATCGGTACGTTGTCTCGCGCCCTCTATAACTATTTCTATTGAGTGACGCGTTTGGGCAAAGCTGGCTATGACATGCATCCTTTTCCCAAGAACTACTTTGATGTTTCGGCCGAAGAACGACGTCTGTTCCTCGAAGAGATCTGGTCTCGCGGAGGTTTCCACTATATCGTTTCGAACTATCAAGACGCTCTTGTGAATGAAGAAGCAAACATGGGAGTATACGAGTTTTGGAGGGATAGAGTACGAGAACGACTTGATGACCCTGTCACACAGGAGATCCTTGCCCCGACCGACCCACCGCATCCCTTCGGTGCCAAAAGACCTTGCCTCGAGCAGAAGTACTACGAGGTCTATAACCAGCCTAACGTCGAGCTCATCGACCTTGGGAAGAACCCCATCGCCAAAATTACTCCGACTGGTATCCTCACTGGGGATGGCGTCCAGCACGAAGTCGACATCATCGTTCTCGCCACAGGATTCGATAGCGTTACGGGTGGAATAACGCAAATCGATATTCGGGGGGTGGACGGTACGACCATCAAGGAGAAGTGGGAGAAAGGGGTGTACACCTATTGCGGAATGACCACTGCGAATTTCCCGAACATGTTCTTCCTATATGGGCCTCACGCTCCAACGGCGTTCAGTAATGGACCGACATGCATCGTACGTTCCCACCAGATGTTGATTTCGAGCAAGACGTTTATATTCTTTTTTAGGAGATTCAAGGTGACTGGGTGACAGCGTGCATCAAACACATGATGGACAAAGGTCTTACACGCATCGAGGCGACTAGGGAGGCCGAGGAGGGCTGGCGAAAGATGGTCCTGCATAACTCTAGCCTAGGGTTGTTTCACAAGGCAAAGTCGTGGTATAACGGTTCCAACATACCAGGGAAGCCCGTGGAGCAACTGAACTTCGTGGGAGGGATACCGCTGTATGACAGTCTCTGCCGAGATAAGGCAGAGAAAGGCTACGAAGGGTTTGTTTTGTCAAGTGTAAAACCGATTGACCAGTGACAACCGGCATGTACGTTTTGCGTCTTAGCACACAATGGGCAATGCATCGATTCTTCCAGGCAAACCTTCATGCGACATCGTTCATCCGTCCGACTTCTCTCAGACATACCGTGGGTACGCCATGTCTTCCACTGAGAACTTTGTACGACTATCTGGACTAGTTTGGACTCAGGTTAGTAAGTGCGATATTCCCGGGAATGTTGGGGCCCGACGCCGGTGTGGCGTATTGCTAGAGAAAAGCTCGGTCGTGGTTTGCCACCACGCATCAGACTCTAGTCTGGCCATGGGACTACTATCAGTACACGAAACAGCACCCGTTAACTCAATGTGTATCGTGTATAAAGGCGGTCGTACGGAGGAAGAGGGGACCGAATGGTCAACATGCCAACTCAGTCTGACCTTGGCGACATGGACGTACTCATCGTTGGTGCAGGCTTCAGCGGTGTATATATGCTCACGCACCTGCGCACGCTGGGCCGTTCAGTCAAAGTTTTCGAGTCGGGCAGCGATCTGGGAGGGGTGTGGCGCTGGAATTGCTACCCCGGGGCCAGAGTGGACACCGGTACGTCGAGCTTCCTTTCATACGAGCGTTCTCAAGATAAACGCTTTCCTCAGGCGTTCCGTTGTATGAATTTTCTATGGAAGAGTTGTGGAAGGACTGGACATGGAAGGAGAAGTTCCCCGGCTTCGCTGAACTCCGTGAATACTTCCAGCATGTTGAATCAAAGCTCGCTGTGAAGAAGGACATTCGATTCAACACTCGCGTCACGTCTGCCCACTGGGACGTGAACACTGACCGATGGGACGTTCAAACAGAAAGCGGTACAACCGCTTCCCCCCGCTTCCTCATCCTGTGTACTGGATTTGCAGCGAAACTATACATTCCCCCGTTCAGAGGTCTCGAGAAGTTCCAAGGCATTGTTCACCACACTTCTCAGTGGCCAGAGGAAGGTTTATCATTCGAAGGGAAGCAAGTAGCAGTAGTGGGTACAGGCGCTTCAGGAGTTCAAGTCATTCAGGAGATTGGGCCAGTAGTGAAGCACCTCACAGTCTTCCAACGCACACCAAATTTTGCGATACCCATGCAACAAGCAAAGCTCGATCGGAAAACACAACAGGCGAAAAAGAGATTGTATCCAACGATCTTTAAACGAAGATTGCAGACTCTGGGTTCGCTCCTTTCCTTCAATCGTTTGCCTTTGCTCCTTGATTGACAGCGAGTGATCTTGACACAGCTGGTTTCGACTACAATCCTTTTCCCCGAGACTTCTTCTCCGCAACACCGGAGGAGCGCGATTTGTACATGGAAGAGCAATGGGGCAAGGGTGGCTTTCACTTCCTTATCGGGAATTATCAGGACGTATGGGTGGATGAAAAGGCTAACGCGGAGGCGTATCGTTTTTGGAGGGAGAGAACTCGAGCACGCTTGCACGATCCTCGTCTACAGGAGCTCCTGGCCCCGACAACTCCACCCCATCCTTTTGGGGCGAAACGCCTCAGTCTCGAACAGACTTACTACGAGGTTTTCAATCAACCCAATGTTCGCCTGGTGGACACGAACAAGAGCCCAATAGCGGAGATCACAGCCAACGGCATCAAGACTGGCGATGGTGCTCACTATGAAGTAGATGTGATCGTTCTTGCTACGGGATTCGATAGCGTCACCGGGGGAATCACCCAGATCGATATTCGAGGAGTTGATGGCAGCACGATCAAGGACAAGTGGTTGAATGGTGTGCATACCCACTTGGGAATGACGACCGCGAACTTTCCCAACATGTTTTTCCTGTACGGGCCCCAAGCGCCCACGGCTCTCAGCAATGGCCCAACATGTGTCGTGAGTATTTTGCCCCCACTCCTTCTCACTTGACCGTTGCCCAACTTCGCTTCCAGGAGATCCAAGGAGACTGGATAACAGCGTGCATAGAACACTTATTGATCAAAGGCTTGACACGTATCGAAGCGACGCGAGAGGCCGAAAAGGCGTGGCGCGACATGGTCATGCACAACTCTAGCATGGCCCTCTTCGATAAAGCGAAGGGGTGGTACAATGGTGGGAATATTCCTGGGAAGCCTTTCGAACAGTTGAATTTTGTTGGTGGGGTGTCGTTGTACGCCAATCTCTGTAGAGAGAAGGCGGAGAAGGACTATCAAGGTTTTGTCCTGTCGAACATCGACGAGGTAAGTTTAATCAAGATAAACGGAGTGTAACATTACAAGACTTGGGATTCAACTAGTTCTTCGGCTCACCATCAAATACACAATGGACAAAGGTCTTACACGCATGCTGCGAGCTGAGAAAGGCTACGAAATATTCGTATTGTCAAATGTAAAACCAATATATAGGTTCTTCCAGTCCAGCCTTCATACGACATACTTCATCCGCTCGACTTCTTTCAGAGCGTGGGTGTGCCACACACCCAACTGAGAGAACTCTGGATGACGATTTGGGCCAGTTCAGACTCATGTCAGCGGGGGCCGCCAATGACAGGTTCGCGGGTTCTTTGTGGGATCCAACGGTGCTACGAAACACCCCATTCGCCGCTTGACATCACGTATCGGCCTTAGGCTTGACCATGGGACCACTTGGGTAGTCCACCGAATTGGCCTCCGTCGACTCAACGTATTTTCTCGTATAAAAGCAGTCCCACGCAGAAGAAAACCGAACGACCAACATGCGAACCCAACCTTCGGACATTGTTGACATGGACGCACTTGTCGTCGGTGCAGGTTTCAGTGGTATATACATGCTCACACACCTGCGCAAGCTGGGCTGTTCAGTACAGGTTTTTGAAACCGGTGGCGATCTGGGAGGGGTTTGGCGCTGGAATTGCTATCCTGGCGCAGGAGTGGATTCCAGTACGTCGTTGTATCTTCATGCACAAGCGCTCCCAATACTCAATCGTGCTCCTCAGGTGTTCCGATGTACGAGTTCTCCATGGAGGAGTTGTGGAAGGATTGGACATGGACGGAAAGATTTCCTGGCTTTGCTGAGCTCCGGAAATACTTCGACCATTTTGAAGCGAAGCTCGACGTGAAGAAGGACATACGGTTCAATACTCGCGTCGTGTCCGCCCGCTGGAACGTGAACACTGACCGATGGAACGTTCAGACAGAAGAGGGCCTGACTGTTTACCCTTGCTTCCTTATCCTGTGTACCGGATTTGCGGCGAAGCTTTACATTCCTCCATTCGACGGCCTTGAGAAATTCCAAGGTATCATTCACCACACTTCCCAGTGGCCGGAGGATGGCGTATCACTCGAAGGGAAGAGAGTGGCAGTGATGGGTACAGGTTCTTCCGGAGTCCAGGTCATTCAAGAGATCGGTCCAATGGTGAAGCATCTTACAGTCTTCCAACGCACGCCAAATCTTGCGATACCCATGCAACAATCAGCGCTTGACAAGGAGACGCAGGACAAGAGAAAGAAATTGTACCCAGAGATGTACAGAAGAAGATTGCAGACTACGTGTTTGTTCCCGTCCCTCTTGTTCATTGAAGGTATTGACTGACAGCGGCTCATCTTGACCTAGTTGGACTGGATTATGATGTGTTTCCCCGAGACTTCTTTTCCGCAACACCGGAAGACCGTCGTCTGCACATGGAAGAGCAATGGAGCAAGGGTGGCTTTCACTTCCTTGTCGGGAATTATCGGGATGTGTGGACAAATGAAGAGGCCAACACGGAGGGGTATTATTTCTGGAGGGATAAAACACGAGAACGCTTGCACGATCCTCTCATGCAGGAGATCCTGGCGCCAGACTCTCCACCTCATCCTTTCGGAGCTAAGCGCACGAGCCTCGAACAGACTTACTATGAGGTTTTCAACCAACCGAAC
This sequence comes from Marasmius sp. AFHP31, assembly GCA_024721195.1. Lineage (NCBI taxonomy): Eukaryota > Fungi > Basidiomycota > Agaricomycetes > Agaricales > Marasmiaceae > Marasmius > Marasmius sp. AFHP31. Next base: position 42,802 of record JANHQD010001701.1, on the reverse strand, counting down.
GTTCGCCTCGTGGACACCAGCAAGAGTCCTATAGCGGAGATCACAACCAGCGGGATTAGGACTAGCGATGGCGCTCACCATGAAGTGGATGTGATCATCCTTGCTACCGGATTCGACAGCTTCACCGGGGGAATTACCCAGATCGATATCCGAGGGGCCGATGGTAGCACGATCAAGGACAAGTGGTCCAATGGCGTGCATACTCACTTGGGGATGGCGACCGCGAACTTTCCCAACATGTTTTTCCTGTACGGGCCCCAAGTACCTACGGCTCTCAGCAACGGCCCAACTTGTGTTGTAAGTGTTTGTCCGTTCATCTCTCCTCCTCTTTCGATTGTTGACGACCCCCGCTTCTAGGAGATCCAACACACTCCAGTGAAACTTCAATATAATGTGAATGGGCGAATATCGTGCTGTGATCAGCTGGATTTTCTGTTTCCCTCAATTCATATCAAACACTCCCGCAAAGTCTCTTTGTCTTTCTTCCGTGTCCTTATCGTAGAAGTCATCGAAGTCCAAGCTGGCATATTCGATCGGGCTCTCCAGCGTCGAGTGTTGAGATACCCTGGGCTCAAAGTTGTATCCGACCTTTTGCAAGAATGACGCGACTGATTGACAGTACCTGTGCTCGACGTATATGTCGAGGTCTGAGTCGGGATATGTGATACGATCGAAGAACTGAAGCGCCGTCGAGCCAGAAATTAGGGTTCCTGTTAAAGACTGGATGACTCGAAATTGTTGTGCTTCATCTTCAGAAAAGAATAGCGATAGAAGACGATAGATGCAAAGAGCGCGATACCAATAACTTTGAACCTGTCGATACGCCTCTCTGCAAGTTTGAGAATAGCAAATGATATCTCTAGGATTGAGGCAACTGAAGATTAGGTCGTTGGTGGTGTCTGGGCTAAGTTCAATGAAGGAAATCAGCATGAGGGTAGAGATGTAAGGTGGCAGAGACGGACAGCAAGGGCATGTACTGGTCAGTGGTAAATGAGTGGCCAAAGTGAAGGGAGGAAAAGAGAGCCGTGGATCAACAAACACGCTGTGGGTTGGATTGACACGGTCACGTGCAACCTACGCGTCTAATCCGAGGACGTTTGAGCGCGTCACAGGCTCGTATTATATGTGGAGTAGACAAATAACATGACAAGCTCTTGAATGGCCTTAACTTTGAACTTAGAAGCTGGTAACCATAGCATCATGATCCATCGCAGGCCATCCTATCGACCTCTCGTCGACCTCCATATATCCGCCTCGTTGGGTCTCTCGCAACGCGCGTTGTTTGACAAGTGCTCGCAGTAGCAGATCGTCACTGATGTAGGTGTCAGTATCTGGCTTCGGAGTCTCAAGAATCGATAAAGGCTCAAGTGCTCACCTCTCTGCCTCAAGGTCCTCGCTCTGGAACGCCGTCCCAAGGTGTCCCCACCAGCTCCGCGGGGCCTTGGGATCCTCCTCTAGCTCCCACCCTGAAACAACACAGTACATGAATCGCAACTGCGAATTGGATAGTAGAGAGAAGTTCATATGGCCAAAGCCGTCATTCCCATGACTAAGAACCCAAGAATTACCCTCCAACGCACACAAGCCGCTTTGGATTTCCTCGCGAGCGAGAGGGGTCAAACTTTCGTACTCTCGTGATAACCACGCGACTGAAGATGTCGATGAGCAGCCAGGTCCTGGAAGGAAGGTCATTGGAAGCGCGGGCAGATTATACGACCAGCAGTAGGAGTCACCCAAGTGGCGCATTTGTCTCTTTCGGAATATTATGTTGTGATTGACCGCTAATGCTCCCGCTCGTTGCAATGCATCGACCGAGGGAACATACTCGATAGCGTCGTAGTCGATCATGTTCCACCCACGACCAATGTACTTTTGAATGGGGACTGTGCGTTTAACGCCGTCGCATTGGTAGCAGATGAGGGAAAGTGATTTCTGGAAGGTGGCCTCGGGGTAGAGGGAATAGGCACGAGAGTACGAAATTACATTCATGACGACGGCTGCAACATTCATGAGCTAAATATACACGTTCACAACGGGAAAACAACATACTGGAGTGGAAGTTCAGTACGATATCCATTGGCGAATTCTTTGCCGTGATCAACTGGATTTTCTGTTCCCCTCTCATCATGTTGAAGACTCCCGCAAAGCCTCTTTCGGATTGGTCTTGGAACTCTTCGTCGTAGGATACGTCGACACCGCGCCTTAAATTGTCTGTGGCTTTCATGATCGCCTTCCACAGTGACGGGTTTTGGCTGCCGGTGGGCTCATACTTGTATCCGATACTTCGCAAAAAGACTGCGACAGGGTCACAGTACCGATGCTCGACATAAATGTCGAGATCGGACCCTGGATATAGAGCCCGACTGAAGAACTGGAGTGCCATCGAGCCCGAAATAAGGGTCCCTGTCAAAGCCTGAACAGCGCGAAACTGTCTTGCCTCGTCTTCAGAGAAGAACCGGGACAGAAGGCGATAAATGCACAGAGCTCGAGGCCAGTACATCTGAACCTGTAAATATGCCTCTCGGCAGGTTCGAGAGTAGGAGATGATGTCCGGAGGATCGAGGCAACTGAATATCAAGTTGTTCGTGGTGTCTGGCCTATAATCATGAAGGCAACTAGAATCAGTCTGATAGTACGCGAGAAAAAGGAGGAAATACAAACGGTAAGGGCATCTTTCAGTCAAAAAAACTTCAAAGGCCAGAAATAGGCACAAAAGTGAAGACAGGTGAAGAAGCTAAGCAGCGAGTTGGAAGCGAACAAAGGTGTCAATTATAGGCACGGTCACGTGGAATCTCGGGACACAGGCGCTACTCTCCCACGAGTGATGACATACACTTTGATCATTTCTTACATGCCGGGGCCCTCAATGAAACGACCAGAACCAAATCGGAACATCAGCCAAGGCACTATTATCATTACACTAGGATCGAGCACCACCTCTTCAAAGTTCGACACAACACAGCTAATCCATTGAACCTAACCGTGACGTTTTTGTACGTTTGTTGCACTTGTAAGACTATTGAGAAGACTTATCTTCTCTCGATAGTTCGGTGGCTGCAGTGGACATAATCTCCTTCCCAACGTGCTCCGAACTAGCCCAGCCAACGAGTAGTCCGAAAACTGCAGATAGTAGATCTGCGCCCAGTACCCATGGACCATGGCAGGGCGTGTACGGAAGGTGTTCGGGTACTTGCGTGTAGTATACGGCCACTATGGGCGTATAGGCGTGTGGGTGTATAAACAATCCCATTGTGTGCAACGCGGGCAGTGGCCAGGACTATCACTTTTAGATCTTAAGCTTGAGCTTGAAGACCCTTCGACATTGTACTGCAGCCTCTGTGCTGTTGTCCCCAAGGACAGCCCGGAAGGGAATCCTGCTTAGTGGTGGTAAGTACCATATGGCAACAGGGAGGGACCAGCCTACTAATCGTCCTGAGTTTTACCTGAGGAATATCAATATGATACCCAAGAAGGGTCACGTCGGAGGTCCTTTATACTATATGGAGTACAAATTCCTGAAATATGGCTGGGTTCAGCGCACTTGTTTGGGCTGGTCACTCCCTGTCGGCTGGCAGCGGCTCATCTAGACCTAGTTGGACTGAATTATGATGTGTGTCCCCGAGACTTTTCCCCCGCAACACCAGAAGACCGTCATCTGTACCTGGAGGAGCTATGGGGAAAGGGTAGCTTTCACTTCATTGGCGGGAACTATCAGGATGTGTGGATGAACGAAGAGGCTAACACGGAGGTGTATCGTTTCTGGAGGGATAAGTCACGAGAACGCTTGCACGAGCCTCGAACAGACTTGCTTTGAGGTTTTCAATCAACCGAACATCCGCCTCGTGGACACCAGCAAGAGTCCTATAGCGGAGATCACATCCGGCGGGATTAGGACTAGCGATGACGCTCAGAAAGTAGATGTGATCGTCCTTGCTACGGGATTCGATAGCTTCACCGGGGGAATTACCCAGATCGATATCCGAGGAGCCGATGACAGCACAATCAAGGACAAATGGCCCAATGGCGTGCATACTCACTTGGGGGTGACGACCGCGAACTTTCCCAACATGTTTTTCCTGTACGGGCCCCAAGCACCTACGGCTCTCAGCAATGGCCTAACTTGTGTTGTGAGTATTTGTCTATCTCTCCTCTTTCGATTGTTGACGACCCCCGCTTCCAGGAGATCCAAGGCGACTGAATAAAGTCATGCGTCGAACACATGTTGATGAAAGGTTTAACGCGTACCGAAGCCACAGAAGAGGCGGAAAAAGCATGGCACGACATGGTCATGCACAACTCTAGCATGGCCCTCTCCGATAAAGCAAAGTCGTGGTACAATGGCGGAAATATTCCTGGAAAGCCTTTCGAGCAGCTGAATTTCATCGGCGGGATACCGTTGTACGCCAGCCTATGTAAAGAGAAGGCGGAGAAGGGTTATCAAGGTTTTGTCCTGTCGAGCATTGTCAAAGCAAAAGGAGTGTAACAATACAAGACTAGAAATTCGACTAATGAGAATAAAAGAGCTGCCTTTCCTTAGCTCTCGTCATCGTCATCTTCTGTATTAGAATCTGAGGTAGACGAGTCGGGCTCATCAGCGCCCTAGTCCTAGTCACTATCGCTATCGCTATCACTCCGGTCGGAGTCTGGGCCATTGTTATGCAGCAGACGCTGTGCACGTTGTTTGACAAGCACTCGGAATTGAAGATCATCGCTGTGATCAACTTTATAGGTTTGATCTAAGGCGTTTAACGATCATTTGGAACTCACCTATCCGCTCCGAAATCATCCCTTTCGAATCTTGTGATGCGGTGTCTCCACCAGCTTTTTGGAGCATCGGGGTCACTCTCCGGCTTCCACGTGTTATTACCAGCGATGCAGTAGGTATATCGCAACCGCCCATTATGCACCAAGCCGTACACCATCTCTCCAAAATGAGAGTCACCCCAAGCCAGCTCCCAAGAGTTACTCTCCAGCGCGCAGAAGCCAGTCTGCATCTCTTCGAGAGCGAGGGGAGTCAAGGCAGAGTGAAGGGTTTGAATATTAGCTAGTTTGTGCGTCCAGCAATAGGAATCGCCCAGGTATCGGAATTGATTCTTGCGAAAGGTGCTCCCGTGACGACCTGGCAATTCTCTCGCTGGTTTGACCCCACCGGTTCTGGTGGTCGAGTGTACAAATTCCACTCCTTCACAATCAATCATCCTCCACCCACGGTTCATGTACTTGAGGAGAGACGACATGCGCTTGGCCCCATTGCAGTGATAGCAAATCATCGAAAGTGATTTCTGAAAGGTGGCTTTTGGGTAGAAGGAGTAGGCGTGTGAGTACGATATCACGTTCATGACGACAGCTGCGGCGCGGAAATAGACAGTGAGTGAGCTCTGTGCGTTGGGCTTGTAAACAAGGGGACGCACTCGAGTGAAAGTTCAATATAATCTGAATGGGCGAATCCCGTGCTGTGATCAGCTGGATTTTCTGTTCCCCTCGAATCATATTGAACACTCCCCCAAAGCCTCTTTCTCTTTCCTCTGTCTCTTCCACTTCCTCAAGGTAGAGATCATGGAAATCCAAGCCGGCATACTCGATCGCGCTCTCCAGCGTGGAGTGCTGAGATACCCTGGGTTCAAACTTGTATCCAACCTTTTGTAAGAATGATGCGACTGGTCGACAGTATCTGTGCTCGACGTATATGTCGAGGTCTGAGTCGGGATATGTGATACGACCGAAGAACTGAAGCGCCGTCGAACCAGAAATTAGGGTTCCTGTTAAAGACTGGATGACTCGAAATTGTTGTGCTTCGTCTTCAGAAAAGAATGGCGATAGAAGACGATAGATGCAAAGAGCACGATTCCAATAGCTTTGAGCCTGTTGATACGCCTCTCTGCAAGTTTGAGAATAGTAAATGATATCTCTAGGATCGAGGCAACTGAAGATTAGGTCGTTGGTGGTGTCTGGGCTAAGTTTAATCAAAGAAGTCAGTATGAGAGTATAGAGGTAAGGTGGCAGAGACGGACAGCAAAGGCATGTATCGGTCAGTAGCAAACGAGTGAAGGGAGGGAAAGAGAGCCGTGGATCAACCACGCAACCATGGTGTGGGCTGAATTGACACACGGTCATGTGAAAAGCGCGTGCCCGATCCCAAGGCGCGTCGCGTCACCCTGGCAATCGCATTGGAGCATAACGATTTCACCTTGTCATGGGGGCATTAGTAACGAGCTCATACCATGATTACGTTTCAAGTAGATAGGTCGTAACTGTACATTGAAAGCCCTCGAAGTATCCCAAACTCTAAGCTTGAAGCTTGAAGACTAGTAACAACCTTAGTATCATGATCCATCGCGGGCCATCCTGCAAAGCTCTCGTCGAGCTCTCAACATTTGCATCGCCAATCGATAATCCTTAGCAGCCTGTTCAGTCTGTAAAGCGCGTTGTTTGACAAGAGCTCCTAGTAGAAGGTCATCACTGACACTAGCCTCAGATATGTCTCCGAAAGGTCAAGAATGGACAAAAGCTCACCTCTCGACCGTGAAATTGTTATTCTTGAATGGGGCCTTGGGGTCTTTCCTTGGCTTCCACCCAGGAACAATACAGTACATGTATCGTAACCGCGGCATGCGCGGTATAGTTAGTGATGTTATCGGTTGGTTTGAACCGACGGTTTAACCCACTTGGTTCCAAACCGGACCGGACCGGGACAAAAATCCGGTTTGGCCAAACCGATTTGGTAAACCGGTTTCGGCCCGGTTTACAAACCAATAAACTGGTTTAAACCAGAATTAAATGGCTAAATTTTTTTTTGTATTTGTATTGCTAGAAGTCTTACTCCCGGTACACCATGTTGTATCAAGGCTAATATTATCAAGGTTGTGTGAAATTTGGGGCACTTGAGCTTTTCTTTGCCGGCTCTGAAAAAGTATTTTGCGTTTTTCTCAATGAGTTTGTACCTGTTTGCAGCACTTTGTATACCAAATTGAATCCCTAGACGAGGGGCACAAGATCATCAAAAAAAATATCGTGGGAAAATTATGTAAGCACAAAAGTTGCTCGCCGCTGTCACTATCATTGTGCTCGCCGGCGCTAAAAATCTCGCATGGAAGATTTTTGGCGCCGGCGAGCACAAGTATTCAACATTGTGACATTTGGTCAGGGTTTGACTCGACCCAGGACCTCAATCAACTCACCTTATACACCTTTATTTGTTGAAAAAAAAAAACATAATTTTAGCGGTTTAAACCATGGTGAACCGGGTTGAACCGGTTTGAACCCAAACCGGCCATATTTTGGCGGTTTACAAACCGCCGGAAACCGGACCGCGCGGTTTGCAGACCGGTTCAAACCCAAACCAACTGATGGCAACACTAGGTATAGTGAAGTTCATGTGCCCGAATCCATCGCTGCCCTTACCAAGAGCCCAAGAATTGCCCTCTACTACCTCCTCGCGAGGGAGATGACTCAATTTTGATTTTGGAAGCATCGACGCCAGCGCGTTCTGGATTGCCAACAACCGCGCCTCCTGTCCCGACAACCGCGGCGCGCCTGACTCGATTGTCGGCAAGTGAAGTGTTTTTGGAGGGATGGTCACTGGGACATCGGGAAGCTTGTACGTCCAGCAGTAAGCGTCACCCAAGTGGCGCATTTGTGCATGTCGGAAAATTTTTTCATGGTCGCCAGGTAGTGCCTCTCCTGGTTGCAATGCACTGGTCGAAGGTACATACTCAATCCCGTCGTAGTTAATCATCCTCCATCCACGACGGATGTACTTTTGAATGGGGACTGTGCTCTTC
>JANHQD010001701.1:1749-35001 GCA_024721195.1 Marasmius sp. AFHP31 | reverse complement strand
GTGAAAAGCGCGTGCCCGATCCCAAGGCGCGTCGCGTCACCCTGGCAATCGCATTGGAGCATAACGATTTCACCTTGTCATGGGGGCATTAGTAGCGAGCTCATACCATGATTACGTTTCAAGTAGATAGGTCGTAACTGTACATTGAAAGCCCTCGAAGTATCCCAAACTCTAAGCTTGAAGCTTGAAGACTAGTAACAACCTTAGTATCATGATCCATCGCGGGCCATCCTGCAAAGCTCTCGTCGAGCTCTCAACATTTGCATCGCCAATCGATAATCCTTAGCAGCCTGTTCAGTCTGTAAAGCGCGTTGTTTGACAAGAGCTCCTAGTAGAAGGTCATCACTGACACTAGCCTCAGATATGTCTCCGAAAGGTCAAGAATGGACAAAAGCTCACCTCTCGACCGTGAAATTGTTATTCTTGAATGGGGCCTTGGGGTCTTTCCTTGGCTTCCACCCAGGAACAATACAGTACATGTATCGCAACCGCGGCATGCGCGGTATAGTGAAGTTCATGTGCCCGAATCCATCGCTGCCCTTACCAAGAGCCCAAGAATTGCCCTCTACTACCTCCTCGCGAGGGAGATGACTCAATTTTGATTTTGGAAGCATCGACGCCAGCGCGTTCTGGATTGCCAACAACCGCGCCTCCTGTCCCGACAACCGCGGCGCGCCTGACTCGACTGTCGGCAAGTGAAGTGTTTTTGGAGGGATGGTCACTGGGACATCGGGAAGCTTGTACGTCCAGCAGTAAGCGTCACCCAAGTGGCGCATTTGTGCATGTCGGAAAATTTTTTCATGGTCGCCAGGTAGTGCCTCTCCTGGTTGCAATGCACTGGTCGAAGGTACATACTCAATCCCGTCGTAGTTAATCATCCTCCATCCACGACGGATGTACTTTTGAATGGGGACTGTGCTCTTCGCGCCGTCGCACTGGTAACAGATGAGCGAAAGTGATTTCCGAAAGGTGGCCTCTGGGTAGAGGGAGTAGGCACGGGAGTGCGAGATGACATTCATGACCACGGCTACGACGTGTCAAAGGATACATGAACTGGCTGCTCTCGTTCTGCAACGCGATGGACGTACTGGAGTGGAAATTCAAAATGATTTCCATCGGCGAACGCTTTGCCGCGATCAGTTGGACTTTCCATTGCCCTCTCGTCATGTTCAAGACTCCTGCAAAACCTCTTTCGCATTGATTTTGCAGCACGTCGTCATAGGCTGCGTCAATATCACGGCTTGAATCGGCCATTCCGAAGATTTCCGTCGTCAGTAACGGGTCTTGGGTGCCCCTGGGCTCGTACTTGTATCCGATTCTTGTCAAAAACGACGCGACAGGTTCACAGTAGCGACGCTCGACATAAAGATCAAGATCTGAGCCGAGGTATGTTACTCGATTGAAGAACTGGAGCGCCATCGACCCTGAAATAAGAGTCCCGGTTGAAGCCTGAACGCCGCGGAACTGTTTTGCTTCATCTTCAGTAAAGAAGCGAGAGAGAAGGCGGTAGATGCAAAGGGCTCGGTTCCAGTACAACTCAACCTGTCGGTATGCATCTCGGCAGGTTCGAGAGTAGCTGTTGATATCTTGGGGATCGAGGCAACTGAATAACCGGTTGCTGGTAGCGTCTGGTCTAAATTCGTTGAAGTCAATCAGCCTATGGCATATGGAAGAGAAAGGAGGAATATACAAACGGTAAGGGCATCTTTCAGTCAGAGAAGATTCAAAGGGTGGAAGCAGGAAGGAAAAATTGAAGAAGATAAGCTACACAGCGACATCTCAATTCGAGAGTCACTGGTTCACCGGTCAAACTTCGGAATCGAAGGCGCCGCGAACAGTGAACACAGGTGAATGCACGGTCACGTGGAGCGGTACGACAGACGTTGCTCTCTCCCATGATGCACTTCACTGTTACTTTTCCCTGCTTCTTATTCCCAGCTCTGCCTACCCTGCTCCTTCAAATTTACTCCTTTCGCTATACGGAAACATGTTGAAGCGTTGGTCAAGGCATTGGACTTGAGTTCCGTCTCTCGAAAGTTCGACATGACACAGCTGATCCAAACCTGATACCCGAAGTACGTTCGAAACTGTTCAGAAGACTTTGCTTCTTTCGATGGCGGTCCGAAAAATCGGCGGTCATTTGACGATTTCATGTGGAGGTCAATGCGCACGAGGCCAACGCAACCTCTACATAAAGGAGTGCGTGTTGTGGACGAGATCTAAAGCTACGATATGGAAAAGCTCAGTCGCCTACTGCCCATTGTTGGGTTGCTCTTCTACTCTCAGCATGTTGTTTCCCAAGAGTCGACAACGTTCTCTGGGTCTGCAACTTTTACAGGCTCGCAGTCGGCCAGTCTGTCGACCATTAGCTCTCCCATAACTGCCACAAGTAGTGCCCTTAGCAGCGTGGCATCGACAGGGACGGTGGCAACAACCGTCAGTACAACTCCCACAGGAGGCGTAGCTTTTCCCCCATTGGGCGCTATTCCACGGGAATACACCCCGGAAAACTTGGACAAATTGTGGGCAATCGTGAGCCATTGCCATTCCTTTAACTTGACTATCGCATTCATACCCAGGAATCTTAGGTTGGTGAAGTCGAGGCTCCAATAATAACCACGACAGTTGTTCCTGAGACACCAGTCGCCCTTCCAACGCCACCCCCTCCCCTGTATCCTTCGTTCTTCCCAGGGCCGAAAGATATCCTACCCGAGCTCAAATTTCCAGAAGGCTTCCTGTTTGGAGTTGATACGGCCGCATTTCAAGTCGAAGGAGCTGTCAAAAATGAGGGCAAAGGCCCCACGATGTGGGATTGGGCGACTCGTCAACCGGGTGCAGTCGTGGACAACACCACAGGTGATATCACCGACCTCCAATACTTCTTTTACAAGGAGGACACTGCTAGGGTTGCAGCTCTAGGCGTAAACGCTCACTCGTTCTCGTGAGTTCAGTCGGACGCGTATAGCAAACTCATCAAGCTGAAACTCTCCCTTAGGATCTCCTGGTCCCGAATCTTCCCATTCGGAACGGCTGATTCGCCCGTGAACCAAGAAGGGCTTGATCACTACTCAGATCGTGTGTCGAATCCAGCTCGTATAGAGTACCTTGCTAATCTCGTCGTTGCGCAGTTATCGACTACTCTCTGGAGCAAGGTGTCGAACCCGTTGTCACCCTATGTGAACCCTCTGTACCTCTTCTCCACACCGTCTGCTAATCGGTTATTGCAGTCCATTGGGACACACCCCTGCCCTTGCAGGTCTACTACGGAGGCTTCACCTCCGGCGAGATCGTCGACGACTTCGTCCAGTACGTGCTCTTGAGATATCAGTTTCATATCATTTGTTTGAGCCTCCAGATCTTTGTAGCTACGCGAAGACTGTATTCGAAGCTTACAATGGACGCGTGAAAACATGGTGTGTTCGAGTTCTTCTATCGTAATGGCCTGAGCTGAACCATCTTCAACAGGTATACGTTCAATGAGCCTGGCGTTTATTGTAGCCAGATTGCTGGCTATCCGTTCAGTAAGTCCCATCGATTCATCACGGCATCCCTCCCTTCATCTCGATTGACCGAATTTGCCTCAACAGATACTACCGACTTCGCGCCTGGCGTCAATGCGTCCACTGCTCTGTACCAGTGCTCGTACAACCTTCGTAGGTGATGGTCCTTCTGGTAGCTATCAGATGTTCTGACATCGCGTCTAGTCAAAGCCCACGCCGGGGCTGTGAAAGGTACGATTAATTCTGTTGTCATCCAATCTCGCGCAATTCACTGTTGTCAAAAGCCTTTAGAGAAATGGGTATCTCGGGTGAAATCGCCTTCAAGAATGACGAATTCGTGTAAGTCACAATACCCGCGTTTCCGTCAACCCCTACCTCACCATTTCCAGCGGCCCTCCATGGAGAGCCAACTCTACCGACGACATCGAAGCCTCCGAACGCCACACCGCCTTCCACATTGGCTTGTACGCCGAGCCAGTCTATGGCAATGGCGACTGGCCCCAGATCATCAAAGACACCCTCCCGCCCTCTTTCCTCCCCAGGTTCACTGACGAAGACAAAGAACTCATTCAGGGCTCAGCCGACTTTTTCGCCATCGATTCGTACCGGACTCAACGTATCGCCGCGCCAGACGGCGGACTGGCTGCTTGTCTAAACGATACCCAGCATCCCCTATGGCCGAGTTGTTATCAAGTCATGAATTTTGACGTGAACGGATGGGCGAATGGCGTTTCAGCTGATCCGATGGGGCCGTGGCTGCAAGCTACGCCGAACTTGTTGAGAGAGTCGTTAAGGGAGTTGCAGCGGAGGTGGCCAACGGAGAAGATGTACATATCCGAGTTTGGTTTTGAGGAACCGTTTGAGGGGACTAGGCAGCCGCAGGAGCTGTACCGGATCAAAGAGGATGTGGCGAGGACCAGTGAGTGTGTTTTTTCTCTCCTTTTCTTCGTGGGGGGTTAATCATGACTTTCTAGACTATTTCATGACGTATCTCGGAGAGATCCTTCTCGCTATACATGAGGATGAAATACCCATTGCGGGAGCCTTCGCCTGGGGTGAGTCCGACCAGGAAGGGAACAAGGACTTTCATTGACTTTGCATCGTCCAATAGCTATGATCGACAATCTCGAGTGGGGCAGTGGACTGAGTACCAGGTAAGTGGCCGACCCCTTACTTCATGCTATCTACCCAACTGACTTTGACTGGCCAGGTTCGGGATCCAACACGTCAACTACACAACTCAGGAACGTTCGTATAAACGTTCTGCGTTTGCGCTCTGTAGGTCTCCCTCGAGCCTCTCGATAATAGATTTGAGAAGCTAACCTTCCTCCAGCGGAATTCTTCAAGGCCCATTTGCAGTAACGGGCCTGTATCTCTAATCCGGAAGAGAATGTCTGGTCTATTAAGCGAGTGTGTACAAGTCTATGTCTGTAGTTGTCGGTCCGTGGTGAGCAAGCAAAATTCTACATCTTCCTACATCCATCCGAAGATAAGGGAGACCAGCCCCAATACCAGCAAAGGCAAAAAGCCAGAGCTTCTTTCTTGAGCAGGCGCTGAATTCGTCGACGCCGTCCTCACAACCACATCCTTCCCTGACTCTCCGTACACTTTCACACTTGCGACATCGAAATAGGCGTTATCGTATAGGGAAGGAGCGCCAATGACATAGTCGTTGTAGCACTTTCCGGAACAGGTTTGAGCGAAGACGTTGGGGGCACCCGCAAAGTCTAGGAAACGGAAAGTTAGCGGAATAAGGAAGAGGGGAAAACAAACAGCCCACCTCCACAAAGGGTGATACCAAAGATTAGGTTCTGAGGTTCGAAAAACTTGTTAATCTCGCATCCACCAGATCCACTGGGCCAGTTAGCAACGGGTGTTCCGAGCGTTGACGTGTCGAGGGAGGTGCTATTCGCCGAGATCGAATCGGGGACAAGATCCCTTGGGAAGAACCAGATTCTACCGACCAGTCAGCGCCAACAGGATCATAGCGTTGCATCAGTCATCAAAAAACGTACGAAATTCCGCTCTCAGCAAGCTCCGTCACAAAAACACCCCCTCCACTGTTCGCAAACACCTCTCCATAACTCTGCGTACTAGGATCCGTCACGACACAACCCATGTTATCGTTGACCGTCGAATCACAGTTGGTCGAGTTGATCAACGGTGAGGTCTGCGTCAATGACGCGTTGTCTTGTCTCAACGAACACCCCGGCGTCGTATGAAGAGCCATCTGATTCCTGGTGACCTGGTTGACGCCTTCGAACGTGTCAATCTCACCGCCTACTGGCCAGTCGGGTGCATGAGACCAAAAAGCGGGCCATACAGAGCAACCGTATGGAACGTGATACATGTCGGCCACCCAGACGCTGCCAACTGAGAATCGGTCTTTGGTGGAGATGCGAACCGTGTTCCGTTTCTCGTTGAACGGGACTTGTGTCGTATTGTCGACTTTGATGATGGCACGGTTAGTTGACGGGTTCACATAGGCGAGTGCAGAGGTGCTGGCGGTGCTCGCATCTACGTAGCTGGATTTATGGTGATGAGGAAACCTGAGGGTGGCCATTGGATGTTGCGAGCAAATACTTACATGGCATCTCCGTTCGTGAGGTTGTCGACTGTTCAAATCTATTAAGTTTTTAAAGTTGACGGAAAGAAACTGAATCTAACTCACAGTTTCCGTAGAATTCCCATCCGTCGAAGAACGTCTGGCCTGCATATTCTTGCACAACGTTGTACGTCGTTCCAGCCGACGCGCACAGCGCTGATCCGAGATAGATGGCAGTGGTCGCGAATTTCATCGTAAAAGTGATAGCCAGCTATCGGGTTGATTCGTCAAGAAAGAGAGTGAAGATTGAGTGAAAGGGAGAAAAAGGAGAAGGGAGGAGAAGAGAGGAAGAAAGAAAGAGAGATGCCGTGCGAAAAGCCGTGGAGAGTGGACAGCAACGAGCCCGCATGGCCGGCCTTGTATTGTCTTGGTTGCGTCCCGTACGTTATACTGACGATAATATGGTGCTGAGGGTCTTGGAGTGAGAGAATGAATTTGAGGGATCCAATGTCATGGTGGAAGTGAGCAGACAAGAGGACATGCCCAGCACTCGGGAATCTCAGGGGCCTGCGGATCAACAAAACGACCCTGCTTCCGAGGCCCTCAAATCTCAGTTGTAGGATTTACATCGGACGACGATCTGAGACATTTCTACATAGTCCACATTTAATCGGAGCTCCATCCTGACCGGGTGCACACCACGGCACACGATGTCGTTCGTGGCTCAGAGCCCGAGCGTTTCATTCGAAGCTGAGTCAATCCTCAACATTCGTGCCTTCCCCAAAATCTCTCCACGTTTCCATATTCTTCACCTGCGCCTCTATATCCACGTCGAGACGTGAAAGAGCATCTTCGCCGAGAGCCAAACGCGTTGGCAATTCCTTGTTCGAAGTGATGACATCTAATATCTTGCGTGCAGCCTTCTCCGGGTCCCCGGGTTCCTTTCCAGCATTCGCACGGTACTGCTGAACGCCTTCATGGAGTTCGCTGTAAGCATCGATCTGTCAAGTCTGATCCCTCAGCGTCGTGCGAAAATATGTTTGCTCGGAACTTACCTCTCTGGACGGAGTCTTCAGCACGGATGCGACAGAGGTACGGAATCGGCCTGGATTTATCGAGATAGATCGTACGTTGAAAGGCGCAAGCTCTTTCCCCCACGCCTTACTTGCAGCTATAATTGGTAACGACCGTCAGTTGATGCTCGACGGCCGTATACATACAACTCACAGTCCAATGCTGCCTTCGTGGTGCCGTAGACACCCATTCCAGGATACGCAGAGTATGCAGCCATCGAGCTGATATTCACGATCAAGCCCGTCCTTCTCTCGCGAAAGTGCGGCAGAAGCGCGGTAGTGAGATTGACCGTGCCGAAGAAATTAGTGTCGAAGATAGCTCGGAATTGTTCTGGGCTTAACCCAAGTGATTCGCTTGATGGTAGGACTGCCTAAAGGTAATCCAGGATGCTTACCTGACTTCTTCCATTGCACCGACCTGGAGATAGCCGGCGTTGTTGACCAGGATATCCACCTGGCCGCTTTCGTCGTAAACCATAACGTGAAGGCATGGTCAGAACGGCTCTCTCGGACAAGTTGAGGAGACGAAAGCTATCGACTCACTAGACTGTGATAGCCTCCAGTGCAAAGCTCTCCAGGCTTGTCTGGTCTGAGGTGACGTCTAGGGAAAGGGTTTCTGCGCCCCTCTCGCGCAAGTCACCAATCGCCTCCAGGCGACGGGCAGTGGCGATAACCCTGAAGCCACGGTCAAGGGCTTCAATTGCGACCAGTCTCCCGAAGCCAGAGGAGCATCCTGTGATCAGTATAACGGGAGAATGAGGTTTCGACATGTCTGCAGAAGATATGTACTCACCTTCAGTATGGGTTTTTATACTCTGAATACTTGCCGACACCCCCGAAAGGAATTGTTTTGATTTGTGTTCGAGAAGGTTGCTCTGATACAAAAATAAATCGTTAGTACAATTCTCGAATTCGAATGCATATCTTCATCTTGATGCGTCGCTGAGGTAGCCAATCGGATTCAATGCTTCTGCCGCCTGCGCGTCGACGGGTCTCCTGGTCGTCATACTGTATTGGCAAAGGTGAGTGCAACAAGTGAGCCATGTAGGGTAAACTTATGCGATTACGTCCGGTAGGTATTGAGTACGGCTTTGCAACAACGGTGATCGGAGGATGTGGCCTCAATCACCGCTTGAAGGGATTCAGCGGGTCTGTCTATGCCTGGAAACAATCATGATTTCTGGAACTCGGAAGAGGAGAGCTCGTTTGCAGCTTCGACATGAACATCACGGACGGGACTGAGGACAACGGACATGATAAGCAAGAAGACTTGTTCAAAGTTAGAGAGATACTCACCTTGTAGGGCGTATCGTATCTCTTACCTCTAACCTCTGCCTATAGTCCTTCCAAAAGCCTTCCTCTTTATGCCCTCACTGACAGCGAGCGTTGTGTCGAATCAAACGCGTGAAAGAGGTGATAAAACGTCGTCTCGAAAATTTAGCAAATCGATACACATGTACATGAGTGAATCTGGCAGAGCTCAAGCTGTTGTTCTTCAACAGAGTTGAAGGCTAAGTTTCATGCAGGGATCCAGCGACTGCAGCAAAGTCGATGAGCTTTGAACCTGTATCGAAGGCGCGAAGGAGGAAGCATGGAAACATGCAAAATTAGCTTTCACTGGCCGAGTTCCGTGAGTCGGACCGCCGGATTAGCGGCCCGTGCTGACCTTTCCTTATTGTCTCCCAGGTCCCTGCAAGTTGCAAGTTGTACTCTTTTTCAGCTTCCACTGTGACTTTGCTTCCACTCACTGTACCAAGGCAGTTCAACGGAACCTATACTTCACCTTCTTGTTCTCTCGTTTCCATATGAATATCCCTGCGTTGAGACTTCCAGTCCACCCCTTTACGACACATCCCAGACACCCAGGTCCTAATTTTATTCGGTATCATAACCGGCATGCAATCTAACCCGGTGAAGATAGTGGTTCTCGCGGTGGTGTGGGGAACACTTCCATCCGATTTGTAACCCAACTTAAAGTTACTAGAAGTAACTCCTGTTCTCATCCTCCCATGTCGACTCCAACCCCTTCACCCAATTCGAATCTCGACGTGCTCGTCGTCGGCGCTGGCTTCGGTGGTCTCTACCAGCTACACAACCTCCGGAAGCTAGGCTACAAAGTCCACCTATTCGAATCCGGAACGGATATTGGGGGGATATGGTACTGGAATTGCTATCCAGGCGCGCGAGTCGACAGCCCGATTCCCGTCTACGAATACTCAATAGAAGACATATGGAAGGATTGGAACTGGTCAGAGAGGTTTCCAGGTTGGGAAGAGCTCCGAGCTTACTTCAAACACGTGGAGGAAAAGCTGCAGCTGAAGAAGGATATCACTTTCAACGCTCGAGTCGTTAGTGCGGACTGGAAGGAAAGCGAGCGGAAATGGGTTGTCAAGACTGCGAATGATTTGACAGTCAAACCGAGGTTCTTGGTTCTTGCGTTGGGATTTGCAGCCAAGTTATACATTCCTCCTTTCCCTCACCTCGACTCTTATCAGGGTGTTTGTCACCATACGGCTGCGTGGCCAGAAAACTTGAAAGCGACGGATTTTGCTGGGAAGAAAGTCGCTGTGATTGGAACGGGTGCAAGTGCAATCCAGGTCATACAGGAAGCTGGGCCTCTTCTCGGCGAGAAGGGACATCTTACGGTGTTCCAACGTACACCGAACTTTTGTCTTCCCATGAGACAAATGAAGCTGAGCGCAGAGGTGCAGAATAGGACGAAGGAGTTATATCCTACGATCTACAAGAGGAGGTTCCAAACGTACGGTATGTCGTCATGATTCGCATTCGATACATCTCTCTTTTCATTCTAACGACCTGATAGGTGGCTTCATCTACAGTGTATATCCGAAGGATTGGAACTCCGCTACGCCAGAAGAGAGAATACTACGTCTCGAGGAACTCTGGGCAAAGGGAAGTCTGGAGATTATCACATCCAACTACAACGACCTCCGTCGGAATGAAGAGGCCAACAACGCCGTATACGCTTTTTGGCGCGACAAAGTCCGATCTCGACTCCACGACCCCCACATGCAAGAGAAACTAGCACCCACAACTCCGCCGCATCCGTTCGGAGCGAAAAGAGCTGCATTGGAGGAAACGTACTACGAGGTATTCAACCAGCCCAACGTATCGTTGGTAGATATGAATGAAACCCCTCTCGAACGATTCACGCCAAAAGGAATCCGGACCAACGACGGCGTCGAACGCGAATTCGATATCATTGTTCTCGCGACCGGGTTTGATAGCGTTACGGGAGGAATCACTCAGGTTGATATTCGTGGTGTCGGTGGTCAGAGTATCAAAGAGAAGTGGGAGAGGGGTGTTTACACCAACCTGGGGATGACGGCTTCTGGATTTCCTAACATGTTTTTCATGTATGGGCCGCAAGGACCGACAGCGTTCGCTAACGGACCTAGCTGTGTTGTGAGTCTTCTATCCATGTTCCCTGAGAAGTTCGTCTGACCGTTCTGGCGCTTCTAGGAGGCTCAGGGAAACTGGATAATACGGTGTCTGGAGCACCTGAGGACGAACGACTTTGCCCGTATTGAGGCAACACACGAAGCCGAAGTGGAGTGGAGGGAGGTTGTTCTCGACGCGTACGAGCGCATGCGACTAATGAAGAAGGCTAAATCATGGTGGAATGGAGGGAACATACCGGGGAAGGTTGTCGAGCCGTTGAGCTATGCGGGTGGTGTTCCGCGCTACCTCGCGATGTGCAGTAAGAAGGAGGAAGCAGGTTATGACGGGTTTGTGCTTTCGCAGGGCGAAGTGATCTCAAAGATGTAAAAGCAATGTCGAAATGTGATTATTGTACGTTCGTTCACAGTACTAGCGTGATATCATGAGATGACCAAACGCACCTGACCTTCCCGCTGCTTTGCAAAGGGATTACCATTGTCTGCCAGGTGGTTGGTTCAAGTCCTTGACGTTTTCATTCATTCCCTACCCGGCCTCACGATTGACTCGGCAATACACTCCTTGTTGCCGCAGGCATAAACCCGATGCAGCATGTCTCCGACCTCACGTACTTTTACCCTCGACTACGACAATGCTTCTATCGTTGACTCGCGAATTCACTAGCTCCTTGTTGCCGAGGGCACAGTTGTGATGCAGTATCCGACCTCTCGTACTCTTATGCTCTACTACGACATCTTGCACGCAATACTTGCCGGTTTTGAAAGCTCTGAGGCAACCAAGAGCGCCTCGTGTTCACGGTAGGCAGTACCACAATCAAGGGTCTTTCAAACTTTCTCCGGTCGACCGTTGTTTGACATCATGCCGCGCAGTAAACCTTCCCATCGCTTAGCCACGGGGCCTCTGTCAATGCTCTGGACAGATGGTTCAGAGTCTCATGGGTGCAATTATTCTTCCAGGCTTCGGCTCATGGCAGATATCTCTCGTACTACCCAAGGTTCTGCTCTTCCGTTGCTAATCTTAGTCGCTTACCAGTGACTCGTAATAGCACACCCTTTTCGCTTCGCGGTTCACTTCGGTATGTTTGGCCCTTGGGGGATTCATGAATACTTCCAAAGGATACCGCAATGAAGCACGCAATCGGGTGGTAATGAATATGAGGGTAGGGTGGTCCTGACGTTGTTGGCCTATGGAGATATCCCTTCCCGTTTCGGACATTTATTTTTCTCAGATTACGTCAGAGGGTATAGGCAATGAAGCGGTATAAGTACCCCAGACCCCAGAAACGAAATAATTCGAAATCTTGCTCTCCTCTCACCACTTCTCTCCCTTTCTTGCTTTCAAACATCACCACCATGATCGACCGTCCGGGATCGAACCATGCCAGCCGGAATGGCTCTCCTCTTCGTCCTGCATATGCAACGACCGCTTCATACAGACCGGATAACGTCGGGGTAGCAGACGACGTGCACCCAGTGTTCCATGAAGGGCGGGTTGCGGTGATTACAGGTGCAGCCAGCGGTATTGGACACGCTGCGGCGCTTGAACTGGCCAGGTAACGTCTATTGACCTTCATCTGCATTACCTCAAATATTCATTCTCATCGCGCGCCGATCGCGATGTCAGGCTCAAAATGAAAATTGCCATTGCCGATATCGATGAAGCAAACCTGCAAAAAGTTGGGAAAGAAGTAGCCGCTATCATTGGCGACGCGAACCTATTGGTCATTCCGACCGACGTCTCTCAGCTTGACCAGGTGGTACATCTCAAAGACAAGGTCTATGAGGCCTGGGGCGAGGTGAGGATCATGAATACATGGTTATGGTTCTGGTCCACACCCGCTGGCGTATCAATTTCGGATTTCATCTTCACCATGTTATGGCTAGTTCCTTCTGTTTCTCGTTTGATGAACAGCTATCTTTATCATCTTCCATGTTTCTCGTGATTTCCATCACTCTCTTCCTTCTGCTTTTCTTATCGCTGTTTGCCGATATTTCGTCTATCTTCCATCACGCTCAACCCCAGTCTTGCCTCCTGACAAAACCGAAATCCCCGACCTTCCCACTACCCGTTGCCTCCTGCTGCAATGACTCACCTTTGCCCAGGTTGCTGTTCTGATGAACAATGCTGGAATTGGTGCCAAAGGAACCTCCTGGGACGGTTTGGACAACTGGAAGAAGGTCTTCGATATCAATGTCTTCGGGTCAGTTCTATTTTTCGACTTTCTTCTCACAGGAGCTCACGTTCTTCACCTCCCGACGCTCGTTCATCATCTGTGCCTTTTTTCGCGCGCTTCCGCGAACGTTGATTATCGACGTTGTCTATCAGCGTGGTGAACGTACAGCAAACGTTTGTACCGGTACGTTTTAAGGAATCGTTTCTTTTCATGTTCCATCACACGATCCGAGCTCTTCGGCCTATTTCGGTCCAACTATGGTCGTGTGCTCAATTTTTTCACCAATCGGGTTTCTCGAGTTTCTTTCAATTCGAACCCAGAATCGAGGCCAGAGTACTTAGTCGCGATCTGCTTTTGTAGGCCATGATCCACCAAGAGAACGAAGCTGTGGTCATCAACACCGGTTCCAAGCAGGGTATCACCAACCCACCGTAAGTCATTTAGATATCCCTCATCATGGCGTGCTGACTTGCTCGGAACCCTTGTTAACCCTGTTTTGGATTTCTTTCGAATCTTCCTTTCTAATTTTGTTCTGCTGCGGTAATTTGCCATTCGTCACCCGGTCCGGTCTCGATCCACAATCGTCATCGTTTGCTTCAAACTCTATAGCGGCAACGCAGCGTACAACGCCTCCAAAGCTGCTGTCAAATCTCTTACAGAGGGTTTGGCTTATGAGCTCAGGGAGAGACCTGACCCTCATGTAACTGCTCATCTGTTTGTGTAAGTCCTTGGGCCTTCCCCGGGTTTGACGACTGGCACTCATTACAGTCACCTCACCGCCCCTAACTCCTACCCTCACCTTGTCCTCGTGGTATCTCTTCGACGTCTGTTGACTCTACAAAGCCCCGGGTGGACGTTCACCGGCCTCGCAGGTGCCAAGGTCATGTCTACGAAGCCCGATGGTGCATGGTCAGCGCAAGAAACTGTCTTATACATGCTCGACAAAGTCCGAGCCGGGGACTTCTACGTCTTGGTACCGGATAACGAGACGAGGCGGGAGATGGACGAGTTGAGGATTATGTGGACTGCTGGGGATATTGTCGAGGGGCGACCAGCATTAAGTCGATGGCATAGGGATTACAAGGCGTTGTTTGAGGAGTATATGAGGGAGGGGCTCGGTGTCTCGAGCGAGTCCGGTAGGAGTTTCTGATTTTTATTCGACATGGATATGGAATTGGTGGATGGTTGGAGGTGTTGTTCGTTGGCGGTCGGAATGAGATATGGACATTATCCAAGTAGGTATAGAAGTGTCTGTGTAGGAAGATAATAACCCAAAAATGTATATTTACTGACATCTCTCGTATACCATGCCTGACAAAATGAAGGCGAACACCAACTCTCGAACGTTGATTCAAGAGGGCAAATGCGTCGCTTAGATCGAGGAACTTAGCATGAAACCCATGATAGATCAAGCAGGAAAATCCATATCCCAAGAAGTTTCATGAGTACGCCTGGCTCCCTCTTGGGCAACCTTTCGGTCGATGCTTGACGATCCATGGGTGTTGTAGAACTTGAGAGAGCGGAAGGCGGTCCTCTGGGTTGTGTCGAAGAAGCTGAGAGATCAAGTTACTCATTCTGCACCAGTGACTTCTATTGTAAAACCTGCACTTACGCGGGCAATGAGGTCTTTTACGTCCGTCGACATTCCGGCAGGGAACCTCAAATCGACCTTCACTATCCGAGTGTAGGTTCCTGCGAGGTGATTTAGAGTCACGATAGTACGTGGAGGATCTACCGGGAACTTACTATCAACACCTCCGTGGCCCCTCACCTCAAACGGTGGATTCCCGACCAGGAACTCATAGGTCAAAACACCCAGAGCCCAGTAATCCACCCTCTCGGTGTGCTCCTTCCCCTCCACCATTTCAGGCGGCAGGTAGTCCAGCGTGCCACACATAGTTCGCCTCCGATTTCCAGGGGCATGTACACTCCATCCGAAATCGGCTATCTTCAGCTCCCCATTCAATCCCAACAGCAAATTCTCGGGCTTTATGTCCCTATGAATGACGTGTTTCGAGTGCAAGTACATCAACGCATCCGCCATCTGGTCGATGTACCTCGAAGCCCTCTTCTCCGAAAAACACCCATGCTTGGCTAATTGCCTGTACAGTTCCCCTTTTCCAGCGAATTCGAGCATAAGGAATATCCGTTTCTCGTCGTGAAAGTACCCATATAGCCTAAGAACGTTCGGGTGTCGCAAGTTCTGTTGAATCTCAATCTCACGGCGAATCTGCTTTTCGACCCGGCCAGCGACGATTTCTGATTTGTAGAGGGTTTTGAGTGCGAGGATGTATTTGGGTTCGCATTTGGTGCGAACCATGTAGACGCGTCCGAATTTGCCCTTGCCTAAGGGTCGACCCATGTCAAATTCGTGCAAGGTCCAAGTTCGAGTTGGATATTTGCTACGGAAATAAGGTATGATTTGGTCAGTTGGCGCCCATGGTACGGTAAGGAAGAATGTTCATGACAAACCTTGCACCGCTCGAATCCAACGCTAGCTGAGTAGCAGCATCCCCAGTTACCGTGCCTCCACGTTTCTCGTTTTCTAATTCAAGTCCACCGTCATAGTTACCAATGTCGATACCTGCTTGCGTTGCTTCTGGGGCCGGAGAACCAGAGCTCGAGGAGGAAGTTCCTGACGTCGCTGGTTTGTTGCTCGTTCCGGTGACAGGTTTCTGTGGTTTCGCCTGAGAGGGTGGTAGGGGTGCCGCATATTTCGTTAAAAGTTTCGCTACGTTCGTTTGGCTGGGCTGTTTCGTATGTTGAAGGGGAGGTCTCGCAGACGAGGGTTTCTTGTTGAGTTCTAGTGCCGCAATTTGTCGCGTTACGGAGCCAATCGTCGCCATTTCGTAAAGGATGAAGAGAAACTAAGGGAAAAAATAAGAGAATATCACGTTGGAGAGTCACCACGGCCAATGGCCTAGATGGTTCAGGCTAAGGTCGTCCGTCGGAACGCGGTCAGTCCGAGTTGACATCAGTCACGTGGGCGAGATGGCATGCCGTGCTTGCCGGCGGCATTTCTCTCAAGGTGCGAATTTTTCTGAGTTTACAAGGAAAAGACGGTAACAACTTGAGACGAGCTTGGATGCAAGCCCACATGCTGAGCGAAGTAACCAGTGACAATCCGAACTTGAAGCCGTAGAACAAATCGCCAACTCAGAGTCCCAGGCGCATGTATACGTAATAAGCATGCCAATGATAAGGACTGATAAGAATCAGTGATTACACAAGACGTGATCACGAATACGGTACGGATCCGTACCGTCCTGCTTCAGCTGGTTGCACGTCACCCATTCAGACTCATCAGCTCACAAAAAGGTTCTTCGATGACCATCGCGAGGAAGCGACTCGATTATCTGGCTCGACACATACACTGGAGCGCGTCTTCTCTTCACTACGCGTTGCTGTGCGTGGACTTTCAAGCTCAAGCCTGGTGGCTGCATAGTGCTCCGGACTCACTCACATCGTATTTAGTGTTCGCGTTCGGAAGGAGTGGGCTGGAAGGCCCCGGACACATAAGCGTATTCGCGAAAATAGGTACGTTTCCGAGAGCTGAACAATTGAGTGCAGTCAAGTTTCTAGAGTACTGACAGGTACTGACTTCAACATCTTCCCAGCAACACAGTATTTGTAAGGGTCCGTTGCGGTTCTTGTCGGGGCCCGTGGGTGCGGATTTCGAGACTATAAAGACCCATTTCGGAGGTAGTTATGTACCACAAACCCCCCTCAGACATGACAAGCTCTCATTCCCGCGTTATCCTCATTACAGGATGCTCCTCTGGCTTTGGACGAATGGTCGCGATTGAGGCCCTTGCCCGTGGCTTGAGGGTTATCGCTACTGCTCGCCGTCTGGAGGCGATCGCTGATCTGCGTGAAAGAGGCGCAGAGACTCTCTCCCTGGATATCATCTCTGATCAGAAAACCCTGGAGAATTTCGCATCAGAGGCTATCAAGATCTAGTGAGTGTCGTTTGTCCCTTCAAGCTTCCCCAAAAGTGCAGCTCTGATTATACCCTGACGCTTCCGACCACAGCGGCCAGGTAGATATCTTGGTGAACAACGCCGGTTATCTCCAAATCGGTGCAATGGAGGAGACCAGGTGAGTATCTTATCACCATTGAGCGGCCTCAGCGACCTCAGCCTCACCTTGCCTCAAATTAGCCCAGAGCAAGTTCGATCTATATTCGACACCAATTTCTTTGGCACAGTCAACTTCACTACTGCCTTTCTACCACACTTCCGCAAACGAAAGACGGGCTTAATCGTGAACATCAGCTCGATGTCCGCATACTTTCCTTATCCTGGAGCGGGCATCTACGGCGCATCAAAGGCAGCTCTGGACTGTGAGTCGCACTTGAGTGTCTATTTGTAACCCCAGACCGATTGACAAGTGTGACCGGTTCCAGCCGCAAGTAAGGTGTGGACAAAAGAACTTGCACCTTTCAATGTGCGCTCGATCTCGATCAATCCTGGCCAGTTTCGTACCTCCGTCGGGTCCGCAATGAAAGGTCCAGCCAGAGAGGTAAGTTCCAAGCGACTGTACTCCGTACAATACTGAAGAATCGGATCTGATAGATCGATGCATACGGCGAAATTCATGAAGATCTCGAGAAGTACGGTGCAAATTCCGGAAAGGAGCCTGGGGACCCGAAAAAGGCTGCACAGAAGATACTGGATGTGGTCACTTCGAACGAGGAATTGCCAGCGCGTTTGGCTCTCGGTGAAGATGCTGTCTCGCTTCTCGATGCCGAGCTACAGGCGGAGATGAGGGATATGGAGAGGTGGAGGGAGTTCGGAAAGGGCACAAATGTCGAGGAGTAAAGGTGAAGCGAATCCGACTAAACAGTCTGAACTACACTTTGTAACCTGGTGTAAGGAAGGCGAAGTCCCGATTGAATTCAACACGTTGTAGAAATGCTGTCTCCTCCTGAAGCTCAGGTTCGGAAACCTCAAAGGCCAGATGTGGTCGTTCCATACAGTATACTCATTGCTGGCCGCGTGAGTACCGTTCTGCTTGTAGTACTCACTCTTTGATCTAAAATAAGTTCTTTCGTAACCCACTGGGAGGAAGCAGCCCGACTGGCTGGCTCTGAGACACATACACCTCAGGGATGCGTCTTTCTTCATGTCGTTTTGTGTGAACTAGAGGTTCATTGACACACAGTATCCGAGAGCTATGAAATCGCAGATGTAAGTTACCCAAGGTTTCAGAGTGATGACTTCGACACCTTGGAGTCAATGACATGACAGTCCCAGTTTAGAAAGTTTGGTATTCCTGTAGATTGCCTGTAGGGGCCCGTGGGTGAGGATCCTAGAGTATAAAATCCGATTCATAAGATAGGTATGTACCACAAACCTCCCACACAATTCCCACGTACATGACAAGTTCTCATATCCCGGTTATCCTCATTACAGGTTGTTTCTCTGGCTTTTGGGCGGTTGGTAGCGATTGAGGCCCTTGGTTGTGGCCCGAGGGTGATCGCTACTGCTCGCCGCTTGGAGGCAATAGCTGATCTGCGCGCGAGAGGCGCAGAAACTCTCTCCCCGGATATCAGTGTGATCAACAAACCTCTGAGGAATTTGCAGTAAAGGCTATCAAGGTCTATTGAAGTGAGTGGATGATTGGAATTTCCCGAGAGAAAAACCGTCTTGACCATGTCTTCACGTCTCCGACTACAGCGATCAGGTAGACAGTCCAGTGGTGAACAACGCTGGGTATGTCCAATTTGGTGCAATGGAGGAAGTCAGGTAAATATCCCATATCACTGTTGGGTAGTCTCCCTATCAAATTCACCTTGCCTCAGCCCCGGGGAATCCCGAGCTTTGTTCGATACAGATTTCTTTGGCACGATCGACTTCACTACCACGTTCCTACCACACTTCCGCGAAAGACGAACGGGCCTGATTGTAAACATCAGTTCGATGGCTGCATACTTTGCATATCCTGGAGCAGGCGTTTACAGTGCCGCCAAGGCTGCATTGGATTGTGAGTCGTGTCCGGTTGTTTACTAGGTTCACCCCATTGGCTGACGATCGAGTTACCGATCCTAGCTGTAAGTAAGGTGCGGGCAAAAGAACTTGCACCTTTCAATATTCGTTCGGTCTCGATAAATCCAGGTTTGTTCCATACCTCTGTCGCATCCACATCCAGAAATCTGTCCAGAGATGTAAGCTCCGGAGAAACATGTCCCTGTATGATACTGAAGTGTCCGACTGGGCAGATCGACGCTTATAGCGAAATTCAGCGAAATTCGCGAAGGTTTTAAGGTTTTGAACAGTACCGTGCGAGTTCTGGGAAGGAACTGGGGGATCCGGTAAAGGCTGTAAGCAAGATATAAGATGACATCACATCAAACGAGGAATTGCTAGCGCGATTGGCTCTCGGTGAGGATGCTGCGTTCCTTCTCGACGCCGAGATGCAGACGGAGGTGAAGGATATGGCGAGGTGGAGAGATTTTGGAAAGGGCACAAATGCTGTGTGAGCGTAAAGCGAGCTACGAGCTGACTTGAAGAATTTGAGTCAAGATATGTACCGTAGTGTGAGGAAGAAGAAGACCCAATCCAAAGTAGTTCGGAAATCTCATAGTCCGAGAAGGCAGGCACGGAGAGTCTGGGCCGCATACGGCCGTTGTGTGCGGAGATGCAACATACGTCATTCTGTTCACGTAATCACATACTCCGTGCACCGACGGGTTCGTACCGTCGCTACGACTTATTGACAGTTGCACTCATTCTTCAACTCGAAATTATGTTTTTGCACCACGCGGAAGCGATCCGGCTGGCAGGTTTGACAAACGTATCAAAGGTATACAGATCAAATTATCCGAGAACCCACAAAATTATTTTTGGTTTGAGACCCGATTCAAGCTGGCTGACTCGGTCACTTCAATAGTAGGCTGGCGCTCAGAACAGGTTTTAGCACGAAATGGAAACACAAAGAGCTCCTTTCGGGGGCGGGCAGGGAACGCAGGGTATAAATGCTCACCCCAAAGGGAGGTAAGTATTGCAAAGCTTCCGCAGATATGTCAAGCTCGACTCATCCTCCCGTTATTCTCATTACAGGATGCTCCTCTGGCTTTGGGCGAATGGTCGCAACTGAGGCTCTTGCTCGTGGCTTGAGGGTTATCGCCACCGCTCGTCGCCTAGAGGCGATCGCTGATTTGCGCACGAAAGGCGTAGAAACACTCTTCCTAGATATCACTTCTGATCAGAAAACCCTGGAGAACTTTGCATCGAACGCTATCAAGATTCAGTGAGTACATGGCATTCGTCCCCTTGAGCTCTCCCGAGAGAGCCGTTCTGATCATATCTCTACCCTTCCGGCCATAGCGGCCAGATAGACATCCTGGTGAACAACGCAGGCTATCTCCAGATTGGTGCCATGGAGGAAGTCAGGTATCTTATATTACCCTTGAGCGGTCTCCTCATTAGGCTCACCTCCAGGTTTTTAGCCCTGAACAACTCCGAGCTGTGTTCGAGACTAACTTCTTTGGCACGGTCAATTTCACTAGTGCATTTCTGCCCCATTTCCGCGAGAGACGGACAGGCCTGATAGTGAATATCAGCTCGGTGTCTGCGTTCTCTCCGTTTCCTGGAATGGGTATCTACGGTACTACGAAGGCAGCGTTGGACTGTGAGTGATATTCGATTGCTTATATCTACAGCCCTGACTTTCGCTGATCACCACTTTCCAGCTGCAAGTAAGGCGTGGGGAAAGGAGCTCGCACCTTTTAACGTGCGCTCGATTTCGATAAATCCAGGTCGATTTCGTACCTCCATTGCTTCCGTGCTGAAGACTCCGTCCAAACAGGTGATTCTTGTATCAAGATGTGTTTTTACGGCGCTGATGACTCGGGCTTGACAGATTGACGCTTACAGCGAACTCCACGAAGGCCTCGATTGGTACCGTGCAAATGCTGGAAAGGAGCCCGGGGATCCACGAAAGGCTGCACGTAAGATATTGGATGCGATCACATCGAACGAGGAATTACCAGCGCGCTTAGTTCTGGGCGACAACGCCCTTCTAAGTCTCGAAGCCGATGTTCAGGCGCAGGTGAAGAGTATGGAGAGGTGGAGAGAGTTCGGGAAGGGCACGAATGTCGACTCCGAGGACTGAAAATCAGAAGGTTCCAATCTCAGAGTTAAAGCCACGGTATACAACAATATGTACCGTGGTGTGAACAGCGGACTTGGGCGAGGCAAAGCGACATGTAGAAGTATGCAAACCTATAACGAAATGGATGCAAAAACCCAACTTTGAAGCCTCCGACTCGAGGCAGGACCGTTTCAGCGTGCAGATTGTTGTTGACCCATAGTTCAAGGCTTCCAGGTCCTGACATCTAGGCCAGCTGCCACTTAGCCAGACGATTGGTTGAGACCAGAAACGAGAAATTCGAACAAGGCGTAAATAGATGACTTCGGGCTGCCCACATTACAATTGTACTGACCGCCCTAAAGGCCTAAAGGCTGGCCAGTGGCAGTCCTTGCCGGCGGCATTCCTCTCTCTTTCTCTCTCTTTCTCTCTCTCTCCCTCTACTTGAATCACCATCCAAGTCGTATGAACTTCGCTTCCAGTGAGTTCGCATACAACCGCTGATTTAACTGCAGTCTTCCTCCAGAGAATGTGTCTTTGTTGGCCCGATGATCGTCGTTCTCGATTTCTGGGTCAAAGTATATTTTCGTGATCCTGCAGTCTGCAACACGCATGAGAGCAATTTTTGGAGGACAAAATCGAATGGAAAAATCGGCAGAACGCTCACAATGCAGTCAATTCCTGGTCCCTACCAGCGGAGAACCATGGGAGAAAGTACGGCGCGACGCGACTAGTGATGTGCGGGCTCGGGCTCGGCTCAAAGCCTCGGGCTTGGGCTCGGCTTGGAGGGCTCAGGCTCACTAAAATTAAAGCCCGAGCCTTGAGCCTAAGCCTGATGTCAAAGCCCTGGGCTTGGGCCTGGGCCAGGGCTTGAGTACCAACATACAGAAGGCTGCACAGAACAGAATAAGGATGTCAGATTGTGTAATATACTAGTCCGAAAGTATCCTACTACCCAGTGGTATGTGAATTGAAGATACAAGTTGTATAGGTTCTCGATTTGATGGTGAGAAGACACTGGTCAGTGGGTACTTGGTGAGTACTAACCTCAGCATAAAACTAAATGGGTCACTTACTATTATTCTCGGGGGTCAATAATACTAGAACAAGCGGAATATCTGACACAAAACCACATTTCACTTGTGGATGTGAGGGAGGGCCCAAGCCCAGGGCTTGGGCTCACAAAATCTCGAGCCCGAGCCCTAAGCCTCCCAAAGCCCTCTTCCAGGGCTGGGCTGGGCTTTTCAAGCCCCGGGCTAGGCTTGGGCTTGCCAGGGCTCAAGCCTGAGCCCGCACATCACTAGACGCGACGCGTGTCAGGGTCATCTGACTGTTCAAGAATCGATTACTGACGTAGTGTGATATGCAGTCGTTATCTTTTCTTGGCTTTCTTCGCTTGCGTCTTCCAACGGTCATGGAAAGAGGTAATCGTTTGCTTTTCTCTCAACACAGGACAGAGAGCACCTTCGAGGAAATACCAGTCATGTCAGTCATAACCTCCTGTGACACGCATTACCGCACTGAATGCCTGGTGCCACCACAGCGATTTTGCAGACGCAAGAACGACAGATCCTTTGAAGCGAAGGGAATTGGTTGATCATATTCGTGCAGCATGTATCAACGGTGAGTAAATATGGCTAAATCGCCGGTCATACTGCTGAAGTGTTACTCTGTACTATAGTCGGATTCTTCTACAGTCAGTGAAGCTTGAACGTGAACGGTGGCGTGATTCAACATTGACGAGTTTGCTTGCAGTCAAAAACCACGGTATACCTGAGCCTGTCATAGGCGCCACAGTCCAAGCTGGCAGGACGTTCTTCGCCCTTCCGGAGTCTTCCAAAACTGAGGTGCGTTGTGGCTTTCCCTGCGTTCCCCATATCCATTCCGTAAGTCTGTCATCTATCAGCTTGATATCCACAAGACCCCAAATTTCAAAGGATACACGGCACTCTTGGGAGAAAACACAGACCCGAATGGAAAAGGCGACCTCCATGAAAGCTTCGATCTTGGCTGGGAAGAACTCGCGTCCCATACTCAAAATGCCCCCAAAACTGGCTCCCGTGATGATGGTGCGATGTCAGGCTCGAATGTCTGGCCAGAACTAGCTGGATTTAGGGAGACCGTTTTGACTTATTAGTGAGTGTCGTGTTTGGAACTACCATTAGACGTTTAGCCTTTCAGCGGTATGCCATCGATTGGTGGCAACCACTGGGGTCCATGCCGATGTTCATGACCATTCTCTATTTGATATGTCGTCTTTGTCTTTCGTACGATTCTTATTACTTTGTATTCCTAGCCATGCCGCGATCCAACTAGGTCGCTCAATATTTCCTCTTCTCGCCCTCGCCCTGGACCTACCGGAAGATTTCTTTGACGACAAGGTCAGCAATGCCCGTTGATCCATCTTTTGTAGTTATTCGGGTCGGCTTCATGCGGTATCCATGTAGACGACAGAACCTGCTGCTGTTATGAGGCTCTTGCATTACCCTCCACAAAAGCCCACCGATATTGGGGAAGATGGGGAGGTCATCGGCATTGGAGCTCACACCGAGTAGGTGTTCCTTGATTTTATCTATTCCCCTGTTTACTTACCGACACGTCTTCTTTCTCTCGTTAATAGTTACGAGGTACGCACGTCACCGACTCGCGGAATCCCGGACACTGCTAATCAATCTCGACGACACTCTGTCACTCGATTCTGACTGGCACTTTGGCGTCAAGTGCTTCACAATACTTTGGCAGGACAGCGTCGGAGGTCTCGAGGTGAAGAACAATGACGGGAAATGGGTTAACGCTGTACCAATACCGGGTACCATGGTGGTGAATCTTGGTGATCAATTGGCTCGATGGACAAGCAGGTCGTTTCATTGTTCTAATCGGAACCTCTCACTGATTAATACATACTTCATGCGATACTTTCGGGTTTCTCTATCTCTAGACGATGTTTTCAAGTCGACGCTTCATCGTGTAATCAATAAGTCTGGCAGGGAACGATACTCCATTCCCTTGTTTTTCGGAACCAATTACGACGTCCTATTGGAGGTAAGATGCTTCCTCGAGCCTTCTGTGCAAACCTACTTATTCATTGACCACTAGCCAATCCCGAGCTGTATATCTGAAGACTCGCCACCCAAATACGAAGTCATCACGGCAGGCGAATACGTCAAGTCAAGACTGGAAGCGACTTATGCACACTCTGCAGCCTAAAATGAAATCAATCTCAGCTTGGGCGTTTGGGATACGTGTGAATGAACTCTGATGAAGTGCTCTTACTCTCAATAATTCAGGTATCAGGAGGTGCTTCGCGTCGATCCTTGCATTCTTTGGCCGGGCTAATTCAGGTCCACGGCCGCAAGCGTTGCGCCACAGACGTATAGAGGCGATGACAGACGGACAAAGCCTGGACAAAGCTCATGATGTCTGTGTCTCACCCTCTTGTCCTTGGCGAGAATTATTCATGAGACGCGCACCCCCGATCTCGTGCCTGCATATCCATATGAACTCAGGGTACACTGCCAGGACTGGGCTTGAGTATTGGAGGACTCAGACACGAGACAACATTCCATTGCGTACAGGTGCTAAAACTGATTCAATCCGGCCCTTGCTGATCCCCGTATGGCCCCTAGGTTTTGCCTGGGTTTGCCTTGGGGCGTTTTGTTCCATTCCGCCGGCGCCAACCTGGATCACACGGCCTGTCCGAACGCCCCGATTGTACCGCGCTCCTCTTGCTTGTCGCGGACTTCTCAATGAGAGGCAAGTCGTCACTTCTCTTCTGAACTTTATTTCTTTTTCAGTCACATCGAAGGGGATCGGATTTCGGATGAAGGTAATTCTCCAGGGCTCAAACCGATTCCGAAACATGATTTTGCATTTTGATCAGGAGATTCTCCGTTAGTCCCAACCACCCCCCTGATTGATGTCACTTGGTATAAGTATCGAGTATGCTGCGTGTTAACTAGCCTGAACGCGGGGTCTCTCGGTGTCGCACTTACACCAGCTTGAACCAATTTTACCTTTATCTGGTACCCCCACCATCATTTTCTAGAACATGGACTTTGACCCCCTTCAGCCATCCTCGTCCACGAGCAATTCCAATGGGATTCCCAACTATTTCGACCCGTCTAGCTTGTTCTCAGCGGAGGGGTTGATTGCTGTGGTTACGGGCGGGGGAACCGGTGCGTCACAAATATATACGAATCACGTCCTAGTGCTGACTGGTCCGTGATTCTAGGAATCGGTCTCATAATGGCTGCAGCACTCGAAAATAACGGTGCCACGGTTTATATCGTCGGTCGGAGGCTTGACGTTCTGGAAAGAGCAGCACAAGAGAAAAGCGTACGATTCTGTCTTTGTTATCGCGAACGTGTCCTGAAATGAACTATTCATATGCTTATTAACAGCGATTCAACAAGATCATCCCGCTACAGGGAGATGTCACGAACCGGGAGTCCTTGCTGCAGATAGTGGACACCATTAAAGATCGACACGGGTACATAGACCTTCTCGTTAATAACGCAGGCGTTGCCCGAAACCTGTATTCGCATCCCCTTCCCACCCCGTCTCAGGAATCAACACCGCCTGAAAGCATACCCTCACCACCACCCTCTCCCTCATCCTCGCGAAAGGCCCCATCGATACGTTCTTTTCAAGCGGCACTTTGGGACTCTGGTTCTCCGCAAGACTTTGCCGACACCTTTGCTACGAATGTGACCGCAGTGTACTATACGACCGTCGCGTTTCTCGATCTGCTGCACCAGGGAAACCTGAGGAAACAACCCGCCGATTACAACCCTTTGGTAGGGATCCCGCCACTTCCCACTCACACGTCACAAGTGCTCTCAATCTCGTCATCGGGTTCCTTCCGAATCGACCCAAAAATCTTGTCCATGTCTTATACCCTCTCAAAGAACGCATGTACGCATCTCGGCAAATGCATGGCTAATTTGCTAGCCCCCTGGGGAATACGGAGTAACGTTCTAGCTCCCGGAGTCTGGCCCAGTGGTGAGTGTCTGACGACCAGGTTTCAAGAGTTGCTACGTGGATTCAGTAATTCTCCTTACAGAAATGACCTCGAGTCAAATGCGAAACGTCAAACTCGATCCCGCGACTCTTGCCACGACCGTCCCACTGCAACGGACAGGTACAGAGGAGGTGCGTAGGCGTCCGAGGGCTTGTATGAAGCTAACGCTCACAGTTAATGTTGATGTTAATCACCACACAGGAGATGGCTGGAACGATTCTATTTCTGGCGAGTCGCGCGGGAGCATATGTGAATGGGGCAGTCTGGCTCGTCGACGGAGGGCGTGTAGGGACAGTAGCAAGCTCCTATTCAATACCATAACCAAGGATGCAGAATATTTGGTATGTATCGATATGGACAGTGGTACATTGAGTCAGTCAAAGGTATAGATTTCTAGATATCCGATTAAGTAACTGGGTCTCTAGGTTAGTGTTACAATACAGATACAGTTCATACTTGGCTTTAAACATGAATTTCGTGAATCCTTTCCATACGAGAAAGGATACAATAGTCCGCGGGGTGGATACGTGGGTGGAGGACAAGGGGACGCTCATAGATGTACATAAACATAGGAATTGGGTAGACTTTGTCTGGATGGTCGTGGTTTCGACGAGTCTCCACGCCCAGCAAGCGTGAACTCCATGGACTCAGGGAATCTCGACAGCCGGTGTGAAGGAGGCACGGCGCGGAGGGAGCCTCTAACGTCTTTGGCCATCAGGACATAGTCTTGTGGGCGGGATAAGTTCAACGGCCTGCAGACCTCGTTGACAATATCATCCATCCCCGTGGTCCTTCGTGATTCGATGATGCGTCAGTGTTGGGACATAGCTGGACATGGACGGAGAAGAACCTACGTTGGCATCACCAGCTCCAGTTCATCAGAACCCTTCCGGACAATAACAGACTTTGTGGGGTTGTGCCTACTTCCGTAGCTTTTCTTTCTCGCGTGCAGCAGAAGGTTCATCTTGTTTGACGGAAATGAGTAGTGTTTTCGGTGTCTTTGCTGAGTCCTTCGGTTATCATCTTGTTTGACTGCTCATTAGCCATCAGAAAGTCTTTGAAAGACGTTGCACTACCTTTGTTGTTTTTCAACAGAGCAAATTCTACCACCCCATTTAGTAGTCGCACTTTGTCCGAGGGGTCATGCGCTGTTCCGCGTATCAGTATACGCCAAACACCCCCACGACAGGCCGTGACGACTAACCTCCATATTCGTAATCAACAAAGCCATCATTCACGGGATAGACATGCCAGCTAGTCGCAATCAGCTTGCATGCCTCACGATCTTCGGTGTGATTGACGGAAAGCTGAGGAAGCCATCCCTTCTCCCAATATGTCCACAGTGCTAATCCTATGAGCTCCTCTACTCTCGCTTCTTCGGGAAGGTCCAGCACTAATCCATCCCCAGATGGAGCGCTCGCGTGAGGAAAATACACGGTGATTGTGATCCTACTCTGAGGTTCTTTCCCGGCGGACTTCGACTTTGATTGGGGACACAGATGTGAAAATGGGTTCGTTATCGGCGCAGCTGGTGATCTCAGAAGCTGCGTTAATCCC
The DNA here is from genome assembly GCA_024721195.1 of Marasmius sp. AFHP31. Lineage (NCBI taxonomy): Eukaryota > Fungi > Basidiomycota > Agaricomycetes > Agaricales > Marasmiaceae > Marasmius > Marasmius sp. AFHP31. The sequence continues at coordinate 7,622 of JANHQD010001701.1, read as the reverse complement.
GAAGCCTGCTTCGGTGAACTAACCACGGGGTGAACCTCCTGGCGAGTGAAATCGAGTACAGAGTAAGGCCGTGGGTTGAACGAACAAGGGACGTCGGTGGGAGGAGTCTCTAGTATGCCACTCATCTTCATTGCTCGCCGGAGGGGGCTTATCATGAAGGATGTAGACATTGAAGGAAGAGGCCTTTTCCGAGAGGGTCCAGCATCGTCCTGCAGGCTGAACGAAAAGTCGTCGGAATGGATAGATGAGATGAGACTCTGTGGAACCGGAGAGCTGACGTCGAAGTCTGTGTCCCTGAGGAGAGCCATTAGGGCTTCTGTACAACCCGAGAACTGACCAGAAAGGCACACCTGTATTCAGACCCTTCAGCATCCCTGGATTGAGGACGTGATTTGCGCGGTTTCTCTCGTAGAGCAAACATGAAGTGGTCGATATCGATCAAGCGGGAAGCGTTCACCGGGAAGGAGCTTGACGAACAAATTTTAGGTCCATGTCTTATACGTATTTCAAGTAGCGCCCAACGTGGGGATAGCAGCTGTCACGGCAATTGATACTACGGCGAATTAAAGCAGAGATAGAAAGGAACAAGCCTACAACGTACATGTAGCGGACCATTGAATGTTCTGTTACGGAGCCCTTGCACGTCGGAAGCAGTTTCATTGGATCTGCTCCGGCGGGCGCGACACAGGAGGTTTCCAGCCAGACGTCGTAAATGAATGAGGCCTGAGGAGGTACATGTTTCCTGAAGGAACAGTAAATTGCGCTGGTGAGGCAACATTCCGTTTGGGGCCTGCCAAGTGGCAAGGACAGGGGCAGTGCGCGTGGTATGTACGTGATGTCAAGAGGATCCAGTCCTCGGTGGCAGATGGACTCTTCGTTAGCCGCATCGCAAACCGACGACAGAAATAGCCACTCTGTGATACATATCATATCCCGACACTGGCGGGATTGGATCATGCACACGAGTGTTGAACACGGGAGTGGTTGGGACGTTGCTGTAGTACTTACTAGTAGAGGTGAGGGAATTTCTCAATCACGCGCCGCCGGCTTCGGTTGCATGGGCTGGGCAGTCATAAACTGTCGTCACCTCGCAACGTAAGCCTGACGATCTTTCTGTTGGTGCGCGCTTGGAATCCGGCAGATACCTTGCATCCACCATCGGAATACAACATTACATTCAGATCTTCATAAAACTATCGTCTAGGTCGTAAGTCGACGAGTACAATGCTTTCATATATACTAAACCTGTACCCATCCTCGTGTGTAGATATGCGTAGTAGGATCGAAATAACAGCGTAGAAACAGAACGAAACGTGAGAGAACATAAGGAATTAACAACGAGAGTGCGTACGATAGCCGCGCATGGGGCCATCTCGAGGTAAGGAAGGATTATAAGGTAATCGAGAGTAGGGTCGAAGGAGAGATAGACGGAGGAGGATAAGTACCACATGTAATCCTTAGCGAGAATAAAGATAGAAAGAGAAGGGAAAGAAACTATTAGTTCCTTTTCGTCTAAGCGACTTCGTTCAGAAGTGCACTGACGCGAACTTCTTCAGTCTTCTTCACAACCTCGTTAAAGTAGGCCTTGGCTGCCGAAGCGGTCTTCGCCATAGTCTCCTTCAATTTCACCTGCTGCCCTCGCTCCTCCATAGCACCATTGAAGCGTCCTTTCAAGTCCCAAGAAGCCAACCTCAAAACCTTCCGTGTCTCCCGGCTTATCCTCTCTGAGTGTGAATCGATGAAAGAGGCGTCTTCTTCTCCGTTCTGGAGAACGGCTGCCTTCACGCGCCTACCGATGGTCTTCGGGATGGAATTGGGAAGCTCGAGAACGAGGTAGGCCGTCACACCGATCGTGAACGCACCAACAACGGGTGCAGCCCATTTCCTCACGGTCTCGTTACCGAAGAGATCGGTGACACGAATGAGCCCTTCAATAACGCCCTTCACGCCGACGGCCTGTCCGCCGACCATGGTCAGAGCACCGACGCCTACGCTGACAAGCCCGAGAGCAGTCGCCGGCGTTTCCTCGTCCTTCTCTCCCTTGTGGCCGTCACCGAGGTACATCGAGAAATGATGGTGAGCATCGAAAAGATCGAGGAAAGTGGTTTCGAGCAGCTCAGGTCGCTGAGCGAGACCGATCCCAAGGCTGAGGGTGCCACCTGCGACGACGGCGTTGCTGCCGTACGATGACGATCTCCTGCTCTTCATCGCACCTTTTCCACGTCTAACAGCGCTGAACATGGCTTCAGGAACAAACACCCTCTTGTTCTTCTCAACGCCCTCTGGTAAGTGCTCGTCACCAAGCAGTCTAATCTTCTCAACGCCATCAGAGGTGATCAATCTGGCTTCGTCTTCAGCCAGCTTGACGGCAGCATCAATAGATGCGAGAAGAGCTCGCTTGACGTCCTGGGCATAATTCCACACTCCCAGGATACCGGGATAGGAAGGCATGGGAATGAGTGGCGCATCAACACCGAGTCTTCCCTGACCGACCCGCTCCAGTGCGAAGTTGAGAACGGACTTGGTCCTCACACCAGCCTTGCTAGTGCCCTCCTCCTCCGCCGTATCGAAACTCTCCTCGAGTAGCTCCCTGCTCTCCTTCATCTTCTCCAGGACCGGCTTGACCTGAGCGAGCTCAGCATTGGCCTGCTCAAGCTCAGAGTTGGCGACGATGGCGTTGGCACCAGCGAGAAGGTCGATGTCGCAGAGAAGGTTGGAGAGGTAGGTAGTGACAGGCTGAAGCTTTGATTTGGAGCGCTTTACAAGCACGAAGGATCGTAATGACGATTCGAGGTCGTCGAACGAAGGGTTGGCGGTGAATGGCTGCAACGCGGCCGCAGAGTCAACGAAATGGACAAGGTCCTCGGCATCCTCGTATGTTCGAGGACTGAGTTCCTTGATCTGCTCGAGCACGAGTCTCCGGCATTTGTCCTTGTTGCGGATCTGATCGTACTTGTTGACGACAATGAATAGATAGGCTTTCTCTTTGCTGGCGTTTACGAGGAATTCCCGAGCGGAGAGGGTGAAGTGATTTTCAGCCGAAACGACAAAGACAACGACGTCTATCTCCTCCTGCCTGGCGAACAGAGCAGTAGTCTTCAAGCTGTCGCGGTTGAGACCAGGCGCATCGATGAGGGAGATATCGACGACACCGTTGTTTAGGAGAGATTCTGAGGGTGCCCGGGTGTCGGCAAGGTAGAGCTTGAGCATCCGCTCCGAATCCTCATTATCTCCAACGATGTCCTCCAAGTCGGAGAGGGAAGCACGGGTGAAAGTTGTCTCGTCGTTTATATTGTAAGCGGCCCCATCATTGATGATGTGCACTTCCTCCTTGCCCTGATTTTCCGCCGCATCATGAACCTCGCAGAAGGCCGTGGTGCAAGGTTGTTGGTCGACAGGCATAACTTCACGTCTGAGCAGGGCATTGACGAAAGTTGATTTACCGGCATTCAGGTCGCCGGTGACGAGAACTTTGGAAGAGGTGTCCTCCACTCGGAGCCTAAGTTTGTCGACGTGATTGACTGAGGACTCGATCCGATCGTCAAGAAGGTTGGCAATGGACGCCTTCTCGAGTTGGGAGACGAGTGAAGCAGCCGTTGAAGAACTGTTGGCTCCAAGTTTGAGGTCGAGTCGAAGAACGTGGAAATCAGATGAAGGGAGTAGACTGTTGTCGTCCGCAGTATCGTCCTGCTGCTCTAGCTCGCTCTCTGCCTCCTCCTCCTTGGAGTCCGGAATTGACGAAAGGGTAACAGATCGCGTCATGCCTTGCTTGACGACGACTTCCGTTTCAGTTGCCGGGTCGTCTGCGAAGGACATTGACCGCCGCATTGACCTGCGACGAGGAGCCTCCTCCGCAATGACTGAAGCAGATTCCCTCAACTGAGGGTATCTGACTACCCATTCATCCTTGTTGAACTTTCGAATGTCGTTCAGAATGGACTTGGTGGAGTCCAATGCGTTCACCAGTCTGCACGCCAGTAAGTCGCAGTAAAAAGATCGTTAATCTGCTCGACGCACCTATCCTTCTGTTCAACGTATGCCTCCTGTACATCCTCTGCCTTCATTTGACGCTCGCCCGCCATGCTGCTGAAGTTAACGAGCTCCTTGATAGGCGAAGTCACGCGTGGTGGAAAATATGATTGAGACATAGCTCTTTTGGTAGATGTGAGCGTTAACAATTCAAAACTAAGTCTCGAAGAAGACTAGTTGAGTGATCTTGGAACGCTCGACAGCGAGTAAACGGTCGTGGTCGCTGTCTGGAAAAATGTAGTCGGGGTAATGGGAGGTAATGCTTACTAATCACGCTCCGACTCGACCCAGTCCGACCCAAACAAACGCAAATCGGGCGGCCCGTATGACCTCACCTTGAGACTCGAAGCACTCTGGTCCTCCTCCCCCCAATCCAGCCTGCTCGAGCAAGTTCGAGCCCACGCAGTCACATCAATGTATACAAAGTAAGTGCTTTTTGGAACTCGGAAATCTAATGATGTGATATATCCGCTAGCTGTTCCAAAAATATCGGCTGAACAATTTGAACTGCCTTTTGTTGACGTTCGTTCATTATCAACAGTATCTATGACATGAGTGTGGCATAGGCGCTATCGCTGCTCATACTGATGGGACTTCCCACAATCGTACTTGACACAAGTGACAAAGTGGGCGTAAGGGGTGCGTGTGTAGGAGGACTTGTGGCTCACCACTGTCTTCGTTCTATGTTGTCTCCTCGTTCGCTCCTTCAGGTTTTTCGCCCTCGCAACTTGCGGGTGCGGCCTGACGCGGTCTGCCCACAGCTGTATTTCCGAAGGCAAACGTGCTAGAGCTTGGCTCCTAGTTCGCCTTCTCTGAATGCGATTCCCGGGCCGTTGTTATGAATGTCACGGAGCTGGAACTTCGATCTCTTTTGCTCCCTAGAACGGGCCTCCAGGAGGTCAGAATGGTCTTCGAGCCTGTCCAACATGTGGTATTACATATCTTCCCATTCTTCAAAGTCTCACTGCCGTCAAACAATGCGAGGAAAAAGACCCAATTCCAACCCCAGCCGCGCGCTTGGACGTTTCCGGTACAAGTTTTACCTTATTCCGTCTTGTTGACCCCGATTCCTATATTTCATTAGCCGTATCATTAAAACTTACTGAGGGTCGGGATGAAGATGTTTTCTCTCCTGAGCTAGGACCGGAGGTAATCAGCTCATGGTAACTATGCTCACCCCCTCTGCATGGATGTGGCTAACGAGCTGCACCCGCAGCCCCCTAGTCTAACCTAGTTCAACTGAACGGGGGCCGCACACTCACGACGGTTACTCCGAGCAACTCTCTTCGCCTCCGAAAATGCTGAATAGGTATGTCTGAAATGCATCTTCTCACTTGAAAGCTAATCCGAGTCGGAGTCCGCATTCCTTTGTCAAGTTCTTAGTTGGCTCAAGGTTGGCCGTTACTCCGACTCCAGAGTCAAAGTCTTGGTCTATCTGCACCTATCTGATGTTCTCTCTCTGGAGTGGCTCTGAATGGCTCCGCCACCAGATGGTTGCCAAAAAGCGAACCGTCGGAAATACTTTGATGCCCTTGAGATCGTACCGGAGATTTCGCTGAATCGCTCAGCGGGAGGCAACTAGACTCGCAAGCCGTCGGTAGGTGGACCTTACCCGGGCTAGTGATGGCGTCCAAATTTGGTAGGGCGGAGTGTGAAATCAGGTAGGTCCACCTACCGACTGGTAGGCACGGTTCACTTTTTGGCGGGTCGACCATTTGTGACGACGGACTTAGCCAAATTTCGTTGATTGACATCTTGTCGCGGGCACAGAAATTCTTCCTCATTGTGCCTCACACCCAATACTCCAGCAAAAATGTGCATTACTGGTCCTAACTATCTATAAC